>QNGE01000694.1:32390-71689 GCA_008508345.1 Paragonimus westermani | reverse complement strand
CCTGGACTTAATGTCTTATCCTAACTCGCTTATTGATTTTCCACCCCTCAAATCGATTGTTTTAAATAAAGCCCACCCATGTTATTGTAAGGTTGGTACTGATGAGTCAATACGAAATGCTTGCATCTACCAGTTTTCATGCTCTATCTGCTTTGTTCAAATTTTAAATTTAGTCACCTTTTTTAAAAGTCCTTCTCCCACGAAGCACTTGATGCTTTAATGTTACCAAGCAGCAAGAATGACAATGACACCAAAATAATCCCATTTATGTGAGGGTAGCAGAGAACGAGAGGCTGTTGTTAGACATGTGCTGTCTCAAACAGTAGAGTTCAATCACACTTGATAAAGAATGCCCTGGCATGGCAATGGGATGGCCCTCTCTAGACGGAGTTGGCAAGGACCTTCTTCACACGAGGCGACGTGTCATCACGCAACACCGTTTGCGTAACAAATTGGTTGCCAACGTTAGTGTCATCGATGAATTGCTCTCACTTGGCCCTACTCATAATTTTTTGGGTCTCCCGACTCGAGTCTACTGGATCATTTTAAAAGAAACTGATGATTTTAAAGTGAACTCCATGGAATTTGGTAAGTGCTGTCAACTTAACGCCTCAAATAGCGTAGATGAGTTTACACCAGAGAATAAACGCAGGCTTAGCTTCCATACATTACAATGGGCATTCATTATGGTGAAGAAGTGATTGTTCGAATCTTGGTGCATTGTGATTCGGTTCTTTGAGACTTTTCTCGGATTTACAACCTTTTGAGTGACCACTCCAGTCCTCAACATTCGACACGTCTAGTTTATCAATCCCCCAACTAAACTCACCGAACACTGTTGAACACCCCCCTAGTTTCATTGCAATTTCGGCCAATACCTGCCTCAACAGGGTACAATTTGTCGATCACACTTAGCGCGTCCGAACATACAGCGTTCACTTCACCCATGCGTCATTATAAACTACACAGTACAGAATAACTGTGAACACGGTGACAAACGATCTTATTGGAAATGTACATGTGATTGTTACTTGAGAGAGAAAATAGCTCGAATAACTGAAAGAAGTAATGTGGAAAACTTAGTCATCTCCCTGTGCTTGTGTTTGGCATCTGAGAGCAATATCAATTAGATTGGAATGTCTTTGGGCGCACCTGTTGGTGATGAAGCTCAATTGTTCTGCCGAACCAATGTTGGTCTCAGATGATGAAAGAAAATGAAAACCATCCCTCAAGCAACAGGTGATTGGACAAACTAAACTTTCAAAAAAACAGAACCGTTCTTTTTGGTATATGCACTAACAGATCACTTACCTTAAGAAGAAAAGTGTAACGTTGTCTTAGTTTGAAAGGGTTGAGGCGATGAATTTTAGTTATCACGAAAAATCTTTAAGACATGTTGCCCACTCTCGAAACAAGCAAAACATAAGCTCACCGATTGCTAAGTAATGCTTGTGTCAAACGTACCTTAATGATCCCATGTCAGTGTTGTTATTCATTGGACTTGCCAAATTTGCACTGCTCTTATTTCGTTGACCAATAAAAACTGTGCTATCTGAGACACGCAGCAGCAGCCTTCAATAAAACACCGTGAACGGACGGATAGTACGTTACAACGGTCTGTATGTCGTGAAGTAATCACTGTCCAAAGTTCTGCTTCGAATGTACACAAGGTTTGGCACAAACCTTGTTTCACGAGGCCAGCAATAGTTGGGCTGGTGATAAACTACAGGTAGAACAGAGGATACTGAGAAGGAATATGCCGGCAGCTGACTACACCAGAAAACTCATCAAGGCTCACAACAACTTGAAAACGTGTAGTGTGCCAGAGCAAAAGTTAATTTAACTTGAACCACATGGTGAACGATTTCACTACATAAAGTAAGGATGTACATGCGTTTTCGACTAATGAGAACAAACAAAACTGTGATGGAAATCTCGATTGACCGATTATCCAAACCGCGATACAACACAAGATCTGACAGACGGCCAATCCAAATATCGCGTTNACCAGTACCGAATCTTCGCCTTATTACCTGCGTGGGTGGTTTCAATACAAGTACGATTTCTAGGGCTATTCGAAGTCCCTAATTCTGAGTATCACTAAAACATCGGCATTTGGTGATGTATATTTTCGTCCTGCTGACTTACAAACTATTCGGTGGTCTTATGGTTTTGAGTTAGGATGTACATATATCTCAAAGGATTATTTTGTAGCGTAGGCGATAGGATTCCTGAGTGATGTACGGAAGGGTGAGAGTATGAGCATTGCTACACTGCAGAAACCGGAGGTTACGAAACGTCTAATAACACGTTGTCAAGACAGGTGACAAGGTAAGTCAAGGTCATTATGTCGTGTGATACTTACAATTAATCAGTGTGCGAATGAACCGTGTGAATGAACCGTGTGATGCCACTTGAAAGTGAAACATTTGAACATTACGTTACGGCGCGACCAAATTGGACACATGTGAGGCTCAAAACGGGTGGTGTGAGGGTAAATCCGTCTATCCTATGAGGTAGAGACAAGTTTGCTGGCCAATGAGTGGCAATTTTAAACAAGACTATACAACCTAACATTATGTTGAAAGCATCGAGCTCAGATTACAAGAACGCCAATTATGTTTGTAGTTTTTATTTCGCTCCTTATCTTCGTCAGTCTATTGTAAATAAACCGATTGTCTTTCGACTGAACAGTACAGTTCTTGGCTCATGGGATGAATCTTTAGTGGGTCCAGTTTACTTAATGAGTCTTATGAACAACGAAGCCAGTCACATGGTTCCAATTGCAAGTAAAATTCAAGGGGTATTGACAGTATACTATAAACAATTGAACGAAGACAAGTGGTCTGACAGTGTGTAACGTACAGCCCACAAGGAATCGACATATACTGTGAGTGAGATTCCCTCTTGACCCCCAAAAGGGTATGTACTGGAGGAGTGAGCACATTCAGGTTGAATTAAACAATTTTCTGATAGTCTCGTTGGTCTCTGGATACGTGACCTGATAAATACCGTCAAATTATCTCGTCAACATTTCACATTCTCCCCTATATATGAGCTTCCTTGAGACCTTCCTAATTTGGTTGATCCTAATCCCGACTATGCCCCGAGTGGTTCTGCCTAGACTTGAGTGATTTGACAGCAACCCAATGCAGACTATCTTGTAAGTAAAGCGAAAGCATGTAGTACAGGCTAAAGACTAAAGTCTCTTTAAAATAGTGCGGGTATTTTAACATCCATTCGCATATATCTGACGCTTGAACAGTTGCATACAGATTGGCCGGAGGTAGTGCATCAGTTGACTAAGTGATTACAATCGTTAATGTCAAGATACACAGTTAGTTATGTTCGTTATGTAATATCGTCATGTGAGTTTTAAAAGTTTGCGCAAAAATCGGCATACCCAAGTAACAGATTGATCCTAGGTATAGACACATGGTCATGGGAGGTCCAGTGTTTTGAGCAGACCTCTCTGTGGCCATAACGAGGGTGAATGTAAGCGGAGTGTGATAGCCTGTGTGATGGCTAGTGAACGACCCCTAACCCACTTCGATTGTGTCCCACACACTCGATAGATCAGCTTAAACGAACCGGCCGGATTGATTAGATGGTTTGATTCGACCAAAGGCGTAGCGATCACAGACGAACAAGCCTTTGTTGATTATCGAGCTAGCCACGGTGGATGATGCTCCTGGATGCGCTCAGATAATGGCCTTGTTGTGCGGCCTATGTAGTTTGCACCACAAGAACAAACAAAACGGTAAACACAAAAGGAGGCAGCATGTACACTCAGTATTTCTTGCAGACGGGGACGCAAAACTGATATGGAAGTAAATCGAACAAGCAATCGAGTTACCGAACAGGTTTTGTTAATTGCTTCGTTGAGTCTCCTTGTTTTGTTTTCAGAAGAGCCATCGCCTTTGGGCTGAAACCAAATGTAGATAGGTTTTTTGCCCACAGATTGCGGTATATCTAACTCATGACATGGACAAGTCTAGAAAACCCACACTTGCGGGCGATTCGAGTTTCAGGGTAGAGCGGATATTTTGGGGGGCCACAGCTGGAATACATCAGTGTTGCACTGAAGCATTTTGATCCGCTTCGGATAATATCGTCTAAGTAACGGCTATAGGGGGTAAATGAATTTATTTCAGCTAATAAAATATTGTCAAGCTTTGCCATAAAAATAGCAGCCATTAAAGTGCCTGACGGTGACCCCATTTCTATTCTGTCTCTTTGGTGTTATAGTTTGCCGGAAAATCCAAAATAAACGTTGTAAGTGCAACGATACAATAGCTGTTCCAACTCACTGATATCCCTGGGTTGGTGTCACTAATAACTACATACCGGC
Organism: Paragonimus westermani; assembly: GCA_008508345.1. Classification (NCBI taxonomy): domain Eukaryota; kingdom Metazoa; phylum Platyhelminthes; class Trematoda; order Plagiorchiida; family Troglotrematidae; genus Paragonimus; species Paragonimus westermani. The sequence continues at coordinate 67,338 of QNGE01000694.1, read as the reverse complement.
CCAGAAACTCAACTGTCTCAATCAGTAAGATATTTGTAAAGACAAATGGACATTACTGATGAATTAAAAGCTTTTGAGCTCTCTTCGAAGCCTTCGAGGACAACGGAGCGCTTACCACGTCTGAACATGCTCTCTCCGTCGCGGGCTCGAACCAGTCCAAAGCTTAGTTATTTAACGTATGGTTCTGATCTAAAGTGAGGAGTCTGCTGAGCTAATGAGTCGTATTAACAGTTAACTTTCTATTCGTGGTATACTTATTGTAACTCCAACATTAAATCAATGACGACGTTGTGATGGTCATGGAGGCTCCTGCACTATTCTTGAGACGAAGTTAGGGTTTACCAAAAGTTTCTAATGTTTTCAATGTTTTCGTGTTTTTGTCATCAAACGAGCTACACTTTGTAGTTTTGTTTTCATCCTGTGGTAAGGTACAACTTAAAAACAACTAATTTTGGCCAGTTAGTCCATTTTCCAGACAGAAAAGTGTTTTTAATTGATCCACGGTCACATCTCGTCAGATATTGTAAAACAGATTTTATTGATACAAAACTGAACACCGTCCATTTTTGCTCGCAACCTTCACACCCAGATAAACTTTTCAAGTCTGTCCCTTTCTTCTGAATAATAAAAGTTATAAACCGGCACCTTCGTGTACTTTCAAAGTGATTTGCTGTACTTCGTGATCACTTGGTCCACAATGTACACAAATTACCCTATCTGGCAAGCTTGAAAAGAGAGTTGTGCAAAGGATACTTTGTGTGAACACTTGCAACTTAGTAGCAGTTTATCCGGGAGGTATCGGGAGAATGTAAAAAACTACTGAAGGAACGAAATAGAAAGCAACCACAGATTATAATTAACACAGTCGGAAATCTGAAAATAAACAGCACATATCAAGCAATCGCATTCAAGGAGTCCATCCATTTGAATACTTTATCACTTGAACAGACCGGACTAAGCATTTCCCTAGTTTACCTCCGGGATTTGTGTTTCTCAGAAGAACGAGTGAAGCAGTCAGAAAGTACAAGTTTTTGAACCTTACACCAAACAATTCATACTTAATGATTTAGCAGAATTCATGATCAGTTTGCATGGGAACATAAAATGTTTATGTCTAGTGATAAAACAAGACAACGCTCGCAGATAATACAACGAGCATCAGATTGTTAAACTGTGTAATCGACGTTCAACGTGTGGCAGGAATTTGTCATATGCTCAAAACAGTAAACAAAGTACCTTGTTTAACAGAAAAATTTGATTGTTTTCCGACTGTCTCTGGAGAAACCCATTAAAATTTACTTAGATTTCACGCACAGTGCCACATTGAATGGTTAAATGTGGAAGGGTAAAAGCCGATACGTGAACTACAAAAACGTACAAGGTTTCTTTATAGAACTATTACAGGAAGTTGGACAATAAATTTGTGTTCTCATTGAGAATTACCCAAGTTTCTTAATTAATTAAATCTGTTGTCCAACCCTACAGAACTTTAGAAGCCGAAACGTACTAAACGTACATTAAAGTCTTTTCCAGATTCCCGTAGAATTCATAAGAAGTCAATCTTGCAAACAGCTGTTTTCGGTAATTCTCATCGGGCCTTTACAATTACATGGGAATACGTGCGGGTTATATATGAAATTATGACGAGTTAAACAGGAACATTAAGATTAGAGAAATGGTACAGATCCCAGTCTACTGGGGGAGGGTGGGGGTGTTGGTGAATGTGTTCGGGTGTTATACGAGCCTGTCATGAAATATTCGTTCATCAATGTCAAGCAGTTCACGCTTGTTCGAGTTTCAAGTGGATGTGGAATGATTGGCCAGGGGAGGTGGAGGGTTTGTACGAATTGTTTTTGGGCACACAGACAGGGGTTGTGCTCACAAATTTCGTCATGGACTGTAGTTAAACTAGATGTCAGACGTTTCGGTTCAACCTAGGGACTGCACATTCACAACTGAAAAGCATTGAACTTAAGCTTCCCGTTTGCGTAACTGTGAGTCAATTGCGGTGGAACAATAGCAGATAGCCGTTTTTGGATTACAAGTGTTCGTTCATCGTTTTCTACAGTGCGTGTTCTACTCTGGAGCGTGTTTGGCAATGGGCACCAGCGTTGCTTATTCACCAAACAGCTCTTCCCATCAACAGATTCATTTTTGGTTCACATCGTTCAGTGCACAATAAGGAAGAGATAGGTCACGACATGACAGTTTGACAAGAAGTTTCTGACTGCGAAGTCAATCACGTTCTGTTCTGATACAATGAGTGGTCTGAGGCATCTGTTCAGTGATTGATTGTGGGTGCACATTGTGCTGGGTGGAAGGCCATCTCATTACCCTTCAAACTACAGATCAGCATATTGTATTAGTCCCGGTGATCTTCATAATTAATACACTTGGTTTATCTCAGTCGCCCTAAGAAGAACATTTGCTCGGGGATCGTGTGGTGACAACGTAGCAAACGATTAGCGATTTCTGACACAGTCCTTATTTTCCACTTCACATCATTCCACCCGCAAAAGTGACAGATGTTTACACTACAAAGTGTGCGAAAATCTGGAGCAAAGCGTTTGTTCGGTTCTTCAATGACTCACTCGGAGAATTGGAACAAGTGATCACTGTAATTATCCAGAGGAAACGTTTATCGGACAGTACCATTCTGAATAATCAGAGGAAACAAACGGGAAAGCAGAGCATTATAATTAATTCGTATAATTGTACCATAGTTAAATCTTTGCAACAGGTTGACCATTCATGTGGACATCGAGTTACACTGCCCAAATTCTTCTGCAAGCAACTTAATACGTCATAATATTTCTGGCTGATTGGGCCAGCCTTAAATTAACTAAGTTACAAGTATGATAGTACTCCAGCTTATAACGACCAACGTAGCACGGCCTCTTTTAAAATAGAACGCAAGGTAGATCGAAACCTCTACGTGACTAGAAGTGAGAGACTCAGTACTTAACAGGTGATACTTCGGCGCATAACTGGAACTTACTCTTTGTCAACCAAGTTAGTACAGAGGCAGGCAACAAATTACATTTGTTGCGTAAGAGTTGGTGGAACGAAAAGTTATTGGCTGCACACTCATATGAATCACTGTGACCAGCCGATACATTGGCGGGAGAATTAAAACGCATTTAAGTGTCCAAAATTTGTTTCCACATGAAGTCAAATGTAACCACATTTTCGTAATTTAATTTTCCGCCTTCAAGAATTACCAAATTTCCTACTGGACGCCAATGGTATATGTTCAAATTTCGTTGTGGCTACTCGTAAGTAGCACAAACGTGAAACAACAAACGCATCGTTTGTTAGTGCTCAGGGCGGACGGGCTGCACAGCCGGTCAGGCGGTTATCTGAGATCATTCTATTACCATTTTTCGCTTCTTCCTAATCCGCAGGTTCCACAGAGTAAAGTTTGGGTGCATAAAATACAAGTGACCTAGTTCCACCCAGAACTGGCCATCTGTGACCGTCGATTACTGAACGGCGCCACTATGTATGCAAGTCCACATTTCCCGAAGTGTATACTGCTCAAAATACGAGCTATTTACTAGAAGAGTTCAGCTTACTGGTGTTCTATAAAGTGTACCTTCGTTTGTGAGTAATGTAGCACGGATCGTACACCGGGAAAGTAAAGAGAGTAATTTTTGTATGCCGACTGGGTTACCATTTGTTTGCCGATCATATTGGGTCTTTTGTTTGTTTGGTTTCTTTCCAGTTTAGCTTCTGTGCGTACGACCATTACGTACTAATCACGAACGAAGCTGTAGACTATACAACACTGATAATGACAAAGCGCGACTGCCCGAAAGACAGATGTGCAGAGTTTTGTTCGCTCACTCCGAAACGATGTTATCTGTCCTGTATGTTCATAGACCAAAGCGTAGTCGTGTTCTAACTGCCACAGTAGTATCCATCAGTGGCATCGGACCGCAGGTGAATCCTAGCAGAGCTATCAAATGCTGTTTGTTTACTGCCCACTCCCCACCCAAAACCGTATTGCACTTGCTCCTTAGCTCTTTCCTGATCATAACGACTTCTAAGACAGTCGATTCTCAATTTGCTTTGATGCACTTCCTTTCAGAGTTAATGTTACACTCTAAAATAGACCATTAGATTGCAAAAGGACAAACTGGTAAACGAGTTCGCAGGTTGCCTTAGCCGGGAGTGAAACTGCGGCCACGCTTTCATGAGGCAACGATGGTGAGCACTGTACCATCGACCTCTCAATGGGCACAACCAAATTATCAGAAACCAAAGTTCAGCTTAACCAGTTCAGTGATTTTTGTGGATTTAATCTGAGAAAGTCGTACTCGCAGGGTCGGCTAGTTGGGTTAACACTTAAGTCACTACTAGTCTCCTGTCGAGTTGATCGGGTAACCTGAGCCCTGTTCACATGCGATTGTGACCAACCAAGTGTGTACGATGTTTCTGTCGTGCTTAACAGGATACCACTGGCCCAATGTTCACTACGGCTGCCTCATGGAAGCGTGCCTGGAGTTAAACTTTCGGTCCATATCAAATATATGCACTACTGACGATTTTTTATCGAGACCGACCCTTGAGTAGAATGGTTCTTTTTGGGAGGTGTCAACTGATCATTCAATCGGAATGCGGAAACATAATTATTTGTGACAAATGTTCAAATTAAATGCATAGTTAATTGACCTGGAATCCTGAAACACTGGATTTCTCTTATCCATTTCGTCAAACTGGGAATAACATATCGCAGGGTGCCACAAATTTAAGCTACCAAAAAGAACCCGGCTTCGTTGATTGCAAAACACACTCTATCAGTCTTCTGTCTGACGCAGCCGGGCACACTGTTCAACACAACTAATCAACTAACAACAAACAATTAACAACTAATCAACCCGACGCATTGTTAATCCAGCAACATCTTCCAGTCATGATTGCACAGCCGGGGTCAACGCAATCAGTCTCGCTTTTATGTCATAAATGAACGAGGTTGATTGGTCAATTCGTTCACCAAACATTACTCCGTACATTTTACGTATAGTATGCTGATTTCACTTTAGTGACCGATGAGACTGACGCGAAGTTTTGACTGGTTCCGAAATGTGTTCTTTCTGTTTTGGCATTCTCAACAAGCCGTAGTGCTAAACTAGAGTAATTCCATCAGGCTCCCAGCAATATTCACCTTCGCCAAACAGCAGTACTAATCTCAACAATTGGTCGTGTTCTATCAGGGTGAGTAGATGCATATTCAGATGTGTCTTGCACCGCTAGCTATCCATACGTCTCGTCGTCCAGTCAAATCGTCATCCACCAATATATACACTTTTGTAAATGAGACACGTGTGGACAGAAGGAAATGATCTCCTTGGTTCATCAAAGATAGCTGTACAAGTTCACTTCAGGAACAATATAAAATAGGGATGAGTAATTCTGCACAATTTATTCGTAAAAAAAATAGCTAACGCTAACCATGGTTTCAATATAAAAGCGGTACCCGATGAATCGACGACCAAACCACATATGTTGCCGAGCAAACATGTTCGTCACTCAATGCAACCTCCCAACTGAGAACCCCACCGCTTCGGTTAGCCATATATATTGTGATAAACACGTAGGAAAGAGTTCTACCTCCTCTTCAATTAGGTCATTATGAATAAACGATTCACTGTTTGCATACGCCATCTAATTTTGTGTGTACCAGTTTCCTTTTTTCCCTGAAACAAAGTGCGCAGGTCTGGTAAAATACCGGTCATCTGGAAGTTTCTGAGAACACTCAACGTAGCTGAGTCGAGGACCAAGTCCTATTTGGCAATATACAACTATCCAACCAAAGTCTCCGAATCTGAAATATTCAGCATACTTTTTAAGAAAAACCGAAGTGACCGATGTACGTTTTCGTCATGTCACTAAGATTCTAAAGACTAGGAATCATTTAGTGTTTAAAACGGTAAGTGAGTCGTTCAATAGTGATTAACAACAAAGCATACAAGCTGACCCAAACCACTAGTATACTTGTCCCGACAGCCTATCAGCATCTGTTGGTTATAACTAATAAGACTCGGTTGATGAGAGAGTGGAGCCACGGTTGTCTAAAGGCATGAGTGAACGTCATGAGACGACACCACGGTCGCTTTATTCATTACGAGATGACGATATTACACTAACCGTGATTAATGTCTGAATGTACCGTTGATAATTCTAAATGAATAACTAGGGTGTACACTATGTGCCTGATGTATTCCGCTGCACAACACCAGGAAAACAAAGACGTTACAGATGTGAACAAGCACCTTGTGGTCCATATGTGGAAAAAGAATGTATGCCATTGTGAACCGAAATCGCAAAATTCAGATAAATTAGGTTCTCCGAGATGTGTTAGAGGACCTGCGTTTGAGCATGATGGCTGTTAAGTCGTCTTTAAAAGGTAGACTGGCTGAAATCGGTTTCTTCTCTGTCCTGGCAAACACAGTGCGTGGTTAACTTTTCACATGGTCTTCGTAAAATACATATGAATCTGTTCAACCGAACTATAGAACCTAAGAGCCTTAGGCCGATTGGATCAAGATTCCTAAATTATCTTCTGTCAAAGTGAATGTCATTCAGCAAATGACTCTCCGTTAATCGCACAAACAATTTATCAGGAGATTAAGATCACCAGGTTACCCGTCGATATGCTGCGTTCGGTCCAGTTTGTTCACGCATCGCACAATTTTGGCTTCAAAGAAGGATGACCAAAGAAGTGTTTGTCCGAACCTCCTTCAGCTGTATGCTGCATACTGCTTGAAGTATCAGTCTCAAGTGTTGTTCATGTACATTTACTTGTCTGATTGTCTACTGCAAATTGTTGGTTAAAGTTTCGGATCCATTCTCGACCTTCTTATCCAAAAAAGCAGTAAATTGTTCCTAATTATCATATGTGACCTCCTACCAACTACGACTGCTGGAGAACACACATCAGCCCTGATGGAGTAGAGGTTTCAGAGTGAACCTAAATAAGTAGAAAACTGAACTTCTACACAACTGAAGTAATGCGAACGTTTCCATGTAGCTCGATGGTTATGGTGTTTTCTGAGGGCTAGTTATCTGTTTGGATTCAAGAGACCCATTATTGAGGTGGAACGTTCAAAAAATTGCCCACGGAATTAAGGACAATAATTTTCTGCCACGGCCGGGTTTTGAACTCCGGCCATTCCATCATGAAGCAACCGTGTTGACCTCTGTGCCAATGACCTCACATTAGGCATGACCGAATTATCAAATCTGAAAGCTCAACCACTTTTGCTTGTGATCATTGGTCACGTTGCCCGATCGTCTCGAGAGGATACAGCTATGGTCAGCTTGAAAATAAACCAAATTCCGGACTACTCATCAACAATATTTCTAGTTGAACATCACTCACATTTGATCGCAACGTTCTCATTCAGACGGATTTTCTAGTTAGCCTCGTTCAAAAGCGGCTGACTAAAAAGCCTGTCTGAAAACGAAGGTTTTGGTCAGATGTAAGTGATGTTCAACGTAAAGTTAACCAAATCCCCGACTACCCATCAGCAACAATAGTTCCACTGGGGTTCATTTATTTGATTTAAATTAGCTGTAACTTCCAAGTAAATCCGAAGTGAATGTTTCCGTGTCCGTGCTAGTCCCAGGAAATACTGGAATGGTTCAACTCATCCCATAAGAATATCCAGTTTACCATGGAACCTGAGTCACCCGAAGATATTTCGTTCCTCGAGGTCTTCCTGTCACGCCACTCAGATGGGACGATACAAAGGAAAGTACGCAGTAAGTTGACGTGGACCGGATAGTATACGAATTTCTATAGCTTATTACTATTAAGACAGAAAATTAATCTTACCCGATGTATGGTCGACAGAGCGACGAAAATACGCTCGAGTGATACCCTAGAAGAGGAAAAACGATTCATATTTAAAGTACTGGTTGAAAACTGTCATCCTGAACATTTTGTCCATAGGCACATGTTAAGTAACACAAAATTAGACAATCCACACACCGTAGAGAAAAAGTCTTTTTATATTTCATTGCCTTTTAAGGGCGATAATGCCTCTCGGGAATATAAGCAACACACTTGGTGTAGTCCTAAGCAAGACCTATTTTGCAGCAAAACTACGTGTTCAGTTTAATTCGATACATTATCAGTCCATGCTGCCTCTTACTGTGAATACCACTTTGTTTGGTCCCGTGGTACGATCTATGTAGGCCGCAGGACACGGCGATTATCCGAACGCATTCGGGCGCATCATCCGGTGTGGCTAACTCGAGACTTGGTATCGCTGCGCATCTAATAGAGTCCAACCACTCGATCGATCTCAATGATTCATTCCATCCTATCCATCGCCCCCTGGTTGACAATCAAAACACATCAAAGAGCGCTTGTAGGCAGTCGCAGAAGCCATAGCCATCAGCTGACTTCCCCCCAACAATGTATTCAAAAACGTTTCGTCAAAATACTGCATCTTCCATAGCCTGGTTTCCACTTCCGGACCGAACCACGACCACTATCCTAACAGCCATCAATCATCTGTACAGTCGATATGATCCTTCTGAAACTGATAACGAACCGTTTGAACCATCAGCATACCTTTTCTCATGAAATAATTATCCCGTATAAATGTGCTACATTTAGCCTGATGATGAATCGCCGAAAACAAGCTTGTTCGTTACGCTTTCTTCTAATGCCTGATTACAGCCGGGACAAGGCACACAACCCGTTTGCGGTTCAGACTTTATAACAATGTACTAGCGAGACCATCGTTTTGATGAACTTACCGATTTACATCAAGCACCGTCTAAAATTGCATTGGTTTATTGACCATTTAATTGGATCGTAGTTGCGTTCGTCCTTACTCACAGAATAGCTTATTTGTAACCTGCTACAGGTAGGTACCTGTCTGAATGGAATCCCATAACTTAAGGCAGTGAATTCGGAGAACTAACCAGCAGTACTTTTTGTGGTTACGGTGGTAGTGTTGTTAGGAAAAACAGCAGTATTTGGATTCACCCAATCCACTCCGGAAAGCAATTTAAATAAGCTGGAAGAGAACCAATCGCGCAGAATGTAAGCCCCTGCTTGATCCGAAGCAGGTACTCAGTCAACATGCACAAACAAAGCAAGCATTCTACAACCTGACATAAGAAATCACACAGGAAGCATAGAAGCTTCACATTTGGACTCAACCACACACCAGTCCCACTGTCTCATAGGGACTCCATCTAGTGATCCGGCGCATCGACTGTCCCAACAACATTTCTCAAGCTATTCACGCTGAAAACCACCAACGCCACCGATGGATATTTACATCGTATTACTAATACGTAGTTAGACGGGATTGTTTATTTGGAAGTGATCTAAATGAGGAGAGTCGTATTTCAGCTGGAAGGATGCTTTGGCTGTCTTTCAATGCTGATTCGTTGGTTCGAATCCAACTCAGCTTTTTCACACTTGGACCAAACAAAGTTGTCCATCTTATATACGCGAACTCTAGAGAAACAGTTGTCGCACTTAAACGAGAAATTCCGAGACTTTTCGTGTACTTTTGACGTTTTCGTACAGTATTTACCATGTTAACAAGCCGCAACCGGGAGTCTTGGCAGAGACGCGCCAGAACTTCACGTCTCCATTTCAGGTAGTCCGTATAGTAAAACGATGTTGATGCCCGTAAACTTGTATTTGTGACATTATGAAGCACTTATTGATTTTTGCAGCAGTTGTGTATTGGCTTAACCTGTCAGTCATGTTGATCGCAACTTGCAAATTCTGGATATGACCCTCACATAAAAACATCTAGAAGTATCACACAAATACAGTTGACCTTTCATCAACAGTGTGGCTGGCTTTCTGTGTATACTGATTGACCAGCTAAAATTCAATTGAAATGAAAGAGATTATAAAATTCACAATGACTTGTAAATGCCAGTGAAGTCATTTCAACTGTTTGCAGCACAATACACGTAATAACATGTAGTCTTGAGGGTTCAAACGAACACTTAACGCGTTTAGCGTCGTTGTGAAAATGCACACACCAGACCATCTATATATAATGTTTTCAAAACCACAACCAAACCCTAAATACGTCTGAGCTCACACACCGGCAAACCGTGTTTTAGTTCTTCTGACCAGGAAACAGCATCTCGTTTCTTCAGGATAATCTGTACTCTGTTACTTTTGACCGCCATTTTGCAATGATTGACTTTCAAATCGCCAGGCAATCCATCAACTTGAAGTACATAGTGTTCACCGTCCAACTCGTCCTGTCCCCATATCTCCAAAAGAAACCCTCGTACCGTAGCTTCAAATTTCACATCCGCGTTCAGAGCCACATCAGAAATCAGCTGAAGAATACCGTCCATGTTGGTGTGCTTGAAATCCCGTAGTCCTTCGACAAACACATTCACGTTGAGATTATCTAAACTGTCGTCCTGGTTCCAGGTGTACATTGGTACTTTGGTTGCCATCGATCAGCATGTACTGTTCCAAGATCTATGTTCTTCAGTGAAACCCGGTAAATCGAGGACGAACGTAGGGCAACTTTATAGGGTTTTATAACAAAACAAACCTCTAGCTGCAGTTGGTTGTGTAAAAGTGCACCGCACATTGTAATCCGATTGACTATTGGTCGTGCACAACTGAGTACAGTACGATCAATATTGGACTGATTAACGAATCAGGTCAGCCACAAATTAGTACAGTGTGGTGGCGGCAGTGTGGTGGTGTGTCGAACAGCCCGCTGAGGAATTTTTTTGGTTCTCCATTAAACAGAGTATTGTTTTGCTAAAAAGTTGCTAAAAAGTTGGTGACAAACTTTTGTTGGCCATGATTTGTGGTAGATACTCTGGACTTTGAAAAGGTTGGTAGGAAGTAAAACGTTCCACACCATAGACAATTTCTTCCTTCACTGTTGGTTGCTATATCGAAAAATGATACAAGCCAGTTACGGACATGGTAACAAGAGACGAAGATAACACGTTTCGCGGTAGTAATCCAATAATCTCCAAAACGCAGTAGTATGTTGCCAACGCTGTAATGAGGGTTGGATAAGCACTATGGCTTTGACCTCTTAAGAATTGCGGGTCGAAGTTCATTTGGCCTTACTCAATATCAGCGTGATAAATGTGAGGTTATATTATATATACATATATATATATAAGGTTACGATGGCATAGAGGGAAGGAGACAGGAAATTTCAGACTGATGTGGAGTTAAGAAGTAAGTTTCGACCCAGTAAGCCTGTTTCGGAATTTCGTTCTAATTCGTGAACTCACGCTTTATGGCTGAGTCTGAAAGTTGACGCCTCATAAGATCCTTGTCTGCTCAAAAAGACAAGTGGAGACCAACCGTTTCACTTGGTGCTGTTAATATAGAAAGGGTTGAGATAAACAGGTGAGGTATATTTACAAATAAAGTGCGTTGGTAGTCAGTATTAAACAGTATTGCACGTGGCCCAAGTGCAAAAATCCTGGGCTTTGGCTGGAGTCGAACCAGTGACGGAAACAGCATGCCCAAACGCAAAAAGTGCTCTACCAACTGAATCACGAAGCCACGCCTGGAGCTCCAAAGTTTTCACATTTGGACTCAGCTACCCACCCAATTCACTGTGTCATATGGAATCTACCAAATGATCCGACAGTTTGAATGCCTAACCAGTAGTACAATTTCAATGTTCACCGGTGGCGCTGTTGAGTCCCAATGTGAACTGTTGAGAAATCCTGCTTGGGTAGTCAATCTCCTAGATCATTTGGTAGATTCCATGTGACACAGTGCATTGGGTGGGTGGCTGATTCCAAATGTAAAAGCGTGGCTTCGTGGTTCAGTTGGTAGAGCACTTTTCGCGTTTGGGCATGCTGTTTCTGTCGCTGGTTCGAATCTAGCCAGAGCTCATATTTTTCGCAATTAAATTCCATCTGAATCATTCCATCTGCCACACTGCTTATAAGTATTACGTTTATTATTCAAGGGTACTTATGGTATGGGTATTCATTGTGCGCATCTTCACCAAATTTTTTTTCCAAAGGAAACAGCTTGTATAAAAATCGTTGGACACTGAGAAGAAACTGAAGACAAATATGATTCGGTCGCGGGTTTTCATATGATCCATTCCCCAATTCGCGAAACGTCTAGGTCTCTGTGATGAAAAACGAATGATCAGTTTAGCTTGTTTTGCTCAATGAAGTTTCCTTTAATTCATTTCAAGTTTTTCTATGTATCTGCCAAACTTTAACACGAAGTTTAAGTTGCCGTCCAGGCCACTTTAACTTTGATTATCTTCGTAGGTGTTCTGTCGTAGTTCTTGGGATTCACAGATCACATCATATACATTTGCGAATACATTTAACATGATATCATCCTACTACTGTGAACTGAAGATAATTGAGTAACCACTGCCGAACATATTGTCATCGAATCTTTTGCATTGTCAACAAGTAGGTAGTCTGTATTAATTTTCTTAATTAATAACTAACGGAATGTGAATGGCACGTCACTGTAAAGAACACCCTACGCTTTAGGAGAAAACCAATGGCTAAAACGGTGGACTTCGTTTGGATTCGAACCAACGACAGAATCAGCATTCTTCCAGCTGAAATGCGAGTCTTCTCATTTAGATCACTTCCAAATAAACAATCCCGTCTAACTACGTATTAGTAATACGATGTAAATATCCATCGGTGGCGTTGGTGGTTTTCAGCGTGAATAGCTTGAGAAATGTTGTTGGGACAGTCGATGCGCCGGATCACTAGATGGAGTCCCTATGAGACAGTGGGACTGGTGAGTGGTTGAGTCCAAATGTGAAGCTTCTATGCTTCCTGTGTGATTTCTTATGTCAGGTTGTAGAATGCTTGCTTTGTTTGTGCATGTTGGCTGAATATCTGGTTCGAATCAAGTCAAGGTTTGCATTCTGTCATACTAGTTCTTTTCTGAAGCTCCAAAGTTGCCAAGTGACAAGTTACCACGACTGTAATCATATTTATACTTGTTTCCGATGTTATTCTGTTTGAAGGGTGAGAAATTTTGTTTTCAACACCTGGAAGTCGATTACTATCACTGGAATACCGCCAATATTTGATTGTGGTTCTTACATTTAGGTTGACTTCCCTGTTAGCCCCAGTTCAATAAGAACCAATATGGTTTAGTTTCGCTCTTGCTAAAATTTGCGGGTAATGTAACCAGGTGTGAGCGATAATCAAGTAGAACTTGTCAAGCTGCATGAACTAAGTCAATTTAATGTGTTTAAAACAGGCGACCTTTTCTTACACAACGATGAACTTCCATAGGCGATATTTTGACAATCACCAATGCCACAAATGCTGTTGTGTGACCTGAGAGCTTCCAGTTAATCTCAACGGATGAAATTAGCCTCGGGTTACCAGTTTACCGAAACCTGTGGACAACATTCAGGTACATCCAGTACGTGCGTATGCATGCGATTTATCCTAGCGTCCAGAATACCTAACACGGTATAATAATTGTAAGTGGATTGGCTTGATTAACTTACACTTTTCTCTAACCTATCATTCATTCTGATGAATGACGCCAAGTTTTCTTTGCATATCGCAGTTTCCCAACAAACCAGTTTGTGGACAGATAACTGTGGTTGACATAACGAATCAAGCACGTGAAGTAGTTCCACAGCGAAGCATACTATTCGCATCATTTGTGCAATGGACATAGTTGAAACGCCGAGATTAGCCAAGGAGCTCGGAGTGGTCAAGGCGCACAATGAGTTCCTGAAGCTTACCACTCGTTTGGTAGAGGCAGAGGAGTCTATCAGATATATCACTGACTGTATTGATGGTAACGAATACCCCAAGACCCTATTGGTAGGCCGTACGTAGGATCCGTGTCGAAATAAGAAACACAACATTAAAACGCTACAGCCTGAAAGAACGGCGGACTTAACGAATTCGAGCGCAATACTGCATGGCAGTGGAAAATCTCACGGATCAGGGACGAGAATTGTCCAGTGTCCCCATGAGGCACGTAACCGCAAAATGGAACGGGCCTCATTATCCCGCAGTCCACGTTCTTCCAAGCTCCACGTGGGATTTCCAAGTCATCCAGAAAGATTTGCAAACAACGGTTTCAATTTACGACTTGATCGCACTGCAGTCGATGTGTTCCTATTAGATTCCAGGTTTTGCTCTCCACAACGTAAGAAGGAACGGCTGCACTGGGGACAGTTTGCAAATCTTTCTGGTTGGACGCGAGATTTAACCCCACACCCGTTAGATAATCTTGGTTTATTTAAAACTACACCTGTAAACTGCTGTCAACTATGTTCTAAACGTACGTTGAGAGAGAGGGCTGCTAACTAAGGATGGATGGATTCATTGAAGAAGCCTCAACGGAATCCAGATATCCTCCTCAGCTGACTAGATAAATGAGCTGAAATTGTCATCATGAATATGAGTGATCACATTGAGAAGCCGAACAATATTCTCGCCGATCAAAACAGGTTTTGTAGAATCTGAAAATAAGAGGACAAAACTGATCATACTGAACATCAGATCACTAAATGTCTTAAGTAACTACAATACGAAAGGCTGATAATCGCTGCGACTTTTGAGCAACTACGGCCACAGGGTTCTACTATAGACCGTCTCTATGAACTACCAAAGGTCTATAAACCTGACGTGCCTGCTCGTCCAACACTTGATATGGTGAACTCAACTGCAAAGTAGCTGGTGAAAATGTTTGGACTCTTTCGAAAAGCGATTGCCTCGATCAGTGTACGTGATACATTTGAATTCGTCCAGTGTGCCAGGACGTTAATATGAATTCACAGAATTCACTCTCAGTGAACGTAGTGTCGTGACTTACTGACGCTTCGCTGTTATAACCTGTTAATTTTATCTGTGACTACGTATCTAAGACCGGACTCGATGTTAATTTACCAATATTGTGATGGAAGGAGCTTCTGACGTGATGCAAACCCGATGTACAGTCTCCATTAAGTGGTGCACTGTATCGACGGACAGACTCGAACCTCTCCTGACCTCTCCCATCGTGTTTCACTCCACCACCAGCCGGTTTAGTCAGTATCATCGATGCGTATATAACTGATTTATTATCACTAGCTCCGATATTAATATGCGTATGAAACTCGATCAGTTCACTCGCGTCCATCAGTCAGTTAAGTCTACGCTTGAGGAAGCTACAGAAAATCCAGTATTCTGCTTAGATGTTCGTTCATACCGACAAATAGACAGCACTAATTAGTGCAGGACTCATCGCAAGAATACCTGGACAGGTCAGTGCACAAACTTTCACAGTTTTGTACCTCTAAAACAAGAGAAATTTGGTACGTTAACTGAGTGACACAACATACAGAATCTGCTTGACGGATATGCTAGACAGTGAACTCATAATTCCTGATGAACGTACCCCATGATGATGGCTACCCGGAACGAGTTATCACCAGAAACATGGTCAGAACGTCAATTAAACCTGAAGCGTAGGAAATAAGAAAGAAGCCTGCGTTTATTCAAGTGCCGTTCAGAAGTGAAAATGCCGCAGAATGGATAACAAATAGACTCAACCGGGCAATCAACAGGACCTATGCCACTGCTGAACTCAGTATCCAGTTCACCACATCCCCAGTCCTCAGGTCCTATAACAAAGATAGACTGACAGTTCAGACCTCATCTGTGTGTATCTATTCATTCACTTGTTGCTGTGGAGCAGGTTATATTGATCAAAGGTTAAGTCGGTTTTCGAAACGAATCAGGGAACAATATCTACGGCGGTTGAGGCACTGGGAAACACGACCGGTCGGCAGCGCCATCCTCGCTCATTTGATTGAAAGCAGGCAACAGGTGAACACTGATCAATCCTTCCAAATGGTCTACGGCATGCCAGGTAACCCATCAAAGGCCACCCAAATGGGAACACTCCGTACTGCCGAAGCTATCGGAATCAGGTTGTTTGACCCTGTAATTTGTCATCGGAAGTGGTTTGTTCAGGCGCTGCGTCTACCATGGCCACCAATCCACCGGATAGATGACCAAACTGCGCGGTCAAACCAATGGGCGGACGTGACGCAGTAGACCAACCAAGACATCGCCAAATGACTGACCAGTGGCCTAGTTTCTCTAAAACAAATCCGATCGATATCTTGATCTAACTCTATTAATTCATGACAGACAATTGTACCGACCTGAGAATGAGTTATCGAAAACATATTTTCGTCTATGTACCCTTGTCCTCACCGTTTTGAGTAGGATACTTTCAACGTGGAAAACGTTGTGGCTTATGAATTGAAGAACACCTGAGAGACCAAAATTTGTATACCGACGTATAAAAAATGACCCGGAAATTTGTATCGCGATCAATCTAATAAGTGTATAACGACTAAATATAGGTGATCAATCGGTAATTATTTTAGGTGCCATATTCTGTTTCTGTCTTCATGAAATCGCTAGTTACAAAGTTAATCACAGAAGCTACATTTAATAGCCTACTTTAATTGTTGGCAATAATTTCGGCGCCCAGGGTTTTTCCTCCCGAAACGCACAACCACATCCAGTCCCGACAGCATTACTGTTCGAATATCCTCAGTTAGGGGTTGCCACACAACTGGTATACTAAATCGAGACATCCGATAAGCTGGTCTTCAGAATCGTTTTGAGAGAAGGAAGCTTCAATCGCCATCTCACAATTTTCATCCGGCTGTCGCACACCGGAGTCCGTTCAGACAGATTTGAACTTTTTTCCTTCATCTACTTATCTTTACGATCCCTCGCAACACTTCGTTCTCCTTCTCAATTCTGCAACCTTTTGCATTCATAATCCCTTTTACTGAAACCAGTGTACTCATTGTCAATCATGCTTTCTGAACTATACAATGTGAAATCGGTTTCCCCTCAATCTGCATTCTTCCTACAAATCCCGTAGCATACAAAGAGGGAACGATAGATAGCCCTGAATGGACCCATACATGAAGTTTCTTTAATAGGGATCCGAGTTAATGGCCCTCTCACCAAGAACGCTAAACTTCAGACCAGTTGAATAATCCAACTGTCACTCATTGAACTGCATTTCGATTACGTTTACCAGCTCACTGGGTTAACATGATGTTTGCAAACAAACGAGCCTATCACGAAAAAATACGTTTACTGGATTATTCACTGATTTGAATAGACCACCAAATGTGAGCGTGCCGCTGGTATGTTCCAAGTAAAAAAATGCATCCACCCTTATTTAAACAACCGAACTGACAATACATTACAGTTAAAATCGCACGTTTGTTTTTGGTAGTGGGTCACTCTCTGAGCTGACTAATTAGCATCCAAAATTTTCGTCACCGCACGATGTGCTGACCGTGATTGTTTTGTACACGGACTGGACAGAGTAACATTTTTTGACGAAGCAACGTCACGTGGTCGATCCGGGCGCACGGGAGTAGCGTGTACAACGTCTACTCGAGTGAACACAACGATCCAACCTAACGATACATTAAACGACTGACCGGTAGATCAACGTGTGATCGGCCGACCAACCGGTCAATCATAACACACTTACAATTGTTTGAATGAACGAGACCCACACACAATGGCTTTGCTTGGATTGTGTCCAAGGAAGCACTTCCATAACAAAAGTTACGCAATATTAACCCATGAGTTCAGATTTCGTTGATAGTAGTAGCAGTAGTCAGGTAAATCACGATAAATGGACACTGATGGATAGACCTGAAGGCGAACAACCTGATCATTTAGAAGAAAAGCACCCTATTAGTGCCCACAGGAAGAAGTTTACACCAATGAGTGTGAACACGTAGACGACAACTCATATAGCACTGACTAGTTTGTTGAGGCTTGTTAGACTTGCGTGACCCAAATTTGATAAGTATACGAAATAGCTCTCACACTGACCCGTCACAAGATAAGAAGCGCTACCTAAACATGAACTAAATGACCAGTGAGACATAACTAATCGAATAATTGTCTCTTTTGTGTTTCTCTCTTCCCGCTACTTCAACTAGCGGACATATTCGAGCCATGAGTTTCTATAATCCTTACTGGGCATATGTGTGATATGAGAGTAGAATCTGCTCTACCGGTTCAAATGTGTCCTACTAAGTTGATATCACTGGCGATTATTTTGTGCATAATTCATAAACAAGAATTGATGGTTGGGGTGTGCACTCCTAACTTGACATAAACTGTCCATTTTTGTTGTGTTTTTACGTGGATACTTTTCAGTTACTGGGTTTATGAACATGCAGCTCTAGGTTTTTGTATATAAAAAACGAACAAGGCCGCATCTTTCATTAAGAATTATTTCTGTTCAGCTATGTATGGTTAAGCAAACCGGCGAGCACGTGTTTTTTTAAAGGGGGACTGCAGCCATGCTTGTCTGTACCATGTACATGTTTCTATGTATTTCTGCAACAGGAATTCCGATAAGAACTCGACACACATACGTTCTTCATATACTATTGAAATTCCCAAAAAGCCAACTCAGTAAGCGGCCGCTTTCGGCAAAATTCACTAAACAGTTACAGTGACACGAATTAACGTTGTAGATCATCTCAAGATGTACTGGTCGGTAAATGTTGTAGGTGATAGGACGTAATACAGTCCGCTGGGAGAGAATTTTGGTGGTCATGAACACTTGTTAATGGCTTCGTAAACCCCAGAAAGAACCCGAAATTTTTCAAACCATTATACAACCATATCGATGAATGTTCGTGATTTTTTCTGATAGCTATCGTGTGATTCTCTCTGCCCAACCAACACGAAAACGATAGGGGGAATAACAAACACTTAAGGACACATAATATCAATAAATAACCCTTGAGATGTGATATATCCATTAAGTTAGCGGAACCAACTTCGAAGCGCTGTGTGGTTGGACTTTGAGACAGTTCAGTCATACCTAGTGTAGCCACATTTGCGCAACAGTTAACGAGTTAGTCCCATAAACGCGTGGCTTAAAGTTCACTTCCCTATATGCTACAAATGAGCTCTAATCAGCGGGACTAATTTGGGTTCAGTGATTATTTTCGTAGAGGGTCAGCTTAGAATTCCATATTAATTCAGCTCCGGTTAAATCGACACCATTTGCACTTTGCAATTACACATCGAAATTTGAATATATTACACTCACTTCAATACGGTCGACGTTCTTATTGGCAATTACAATGGAACTTCGGTTACACAAGAGAAGCTAAATCTAATCGGTCGATTTTGAAGTCACTACCGTACGCAGATGGGAAAAAGACGGCGAAACCAGCCTTTTTTCTCAAAATCCAAAAGACGAAACTTCATAATTGGCATGGTGTAGTGCCACACGTGAGCACAGGTCCATCAACACACCTTATCGGCCAAAACTCGCGCGATTCTACATGTCAGGCCGTCAATACGCGGTTGGCGGCATCCGATTCGGATTAGACTGTCACAGTGACCGAAGCCAAAGGACGCCTGCGCTTATATATCACTGCAACTGGCTTGCGCTGCACCAATTGCAGTTCCACCAACACACCACATATCCAGTGTAAACCCGAAGGAATAAGACCGGGAGGTGTGCCAGTGGGGCCTTTCTGTCCAGCCGGCCAATGCTGGTCGTCAATACGCATGACATCTACCAAACACTCACGCGGCTGATTTGTGGCCACATCAACACTGTTCCTTGAATATGGACGTCGAAATTGATGCGAGCGTTACGCGAACGAGAAGGTTACTACACTGGATGAACTGCCGCGTCCACTCTGACCGACAATAATGAAGAATGTACAAAGATGGAGACAAATAAAATAATTACAACACACATGTGTATATACTTTATACGTGCGAATCGAATAGGCCCATGAGTTCATTAGAAGTCGTAGGTGTTTTGGCAAACAGTCTGTTTTCGGTTATTCATCATTGTATACGTAATAAACTCAAACAGTTGAAAGGTGGGTAGGACATGAAGTTGAAGGTCCTTGTACAGAGGACGTAAGCGCAAAAACATCTCAGAGTAAAACCATCTAAACCGCCTTGCTCCTGCACAGGCACAACCGAACATTATTTGGGTTCGCAGACGGGCAAACCGTGTTTTAGTTCTTCTGACCAGGACACGGCATCTCGTTTCTTCAAGCAAATCAGAACAGTGTCACTCTTGACCAGAATTTTGCACTGCTTGACCTTCAACTCACCAGGCAATCCCTCAACTTGAATCCTGTAGTGTGCGCCGTCCAACTCGTCCTGTCCCCATATCTCCAAGAGAAACCCCCGCACGGTTGCTTCAAACACCACGTCCGCGTTAAGTGCCACATCGGGAATCAAAGGATAAACACCACTCACCTCCGTATCTTCAAAGTTTCTCAGGCCCTCGATGTGCACACTCACATTAAGGTGATCTAAACCGTCATCCTGGTTCCACGTATATTTTGGCACTTTAGCCGTCATTGGTTGAAACGCACAATTTAATATTTCACTGAACAGGTTCCAGTAACCCAAGAGTTACCATAGTGTAATAACAGAGTAAACTCAAAGTTTTCTGACTGACTAAATCACTTATGATGGTCGGTTGTGTAAGAGTACATTGTGCATCGTAAACCCAGCGGCTATTGGTTAGCAATACATGAGTGCAGATTAATAGATCTGTGAATTAGGTCAACTGCACATGACCACGAGGTCGTGGATAGCTAACGCCTAGTTCAGTCTTGCGTGTTTTGATCGATTCAGTGGATGGATCTCATAGTGAGGGATGGATATGATCTGTAAGCACGCTGTATGTACAATAGACACCAACTAAAGGTAGGTCGAGTTATTTTGTCCAAATTACACCTCTTAGTTCAATCCTCCAAGATTTTAATGTTATCATGAACCACGCTGTGTTTGATCGTTATTGTCGACTTGCGGACAGATCTATGCAAAATAGTATTACGACAAACCGACGATATGGTAGATGAAATAACAGTTGACACCCGATAAATCACGAGGTGGATTTGTTCTGTTGGCGCGAAAGCTACTTATATCCAAAAGATGATAACCAAAAGATTATATATATATACATATATAACATAAATGGCAGTGTACCATATATAAGTGAACAGCAAAACTGTACGAAGAATTGTTGGAACTTATCTAAATCCTGATAGCACTGTGGAAATGATTATTGTGGATCACTGCTTGAGCAAGTGGAGACTTGTGGGTGTGACGAAGAGGTGTTGATGTGAGTGTAATCCTTGACTTGTAATTCCTTAAATGTGTGAAGTTGTACACCTCTCGGAATCAAAATCCCCTGGGTGCAACCGTGTAACGCTCAGCCCGTGCCCACCAGTCCAGGCGCGATGATGATGTCCTCATGTAAACACGTGTAGGAGGGCCTGATGGCTTTTTGATTTGACAGTGATTGTGACGAGTGACAGCTCCAAACCATGTGCACGGGGATGCGAGAAAGAATGGTACAGACACCAGCTGTGTCAGACGCACTGGGCTTGTCAGCCGTATCAGTCCACAACACGGCTGTTTGTCAAGGTCACTTTACAGTTCGGACTGTAGACTAAAAGGTCACATGACGTCGAACCGCGTTGGGTTGTCAAAATCGCAGTGTCAACGCGGTCATTAGTGCAGACAGACAAAAGTGCGCCGAAAATGTTTCTTGTCAAGAGGACACCTGCGAGTCCATACGAAATCTTGTGTGGGTTGCATTTTCAACCGCCCAAGTCTAAACCAAAGTAGTCATAGCAACCAAATGAAGAGCCGATGACCAGGTGCTGGTTTCCTTGACTTATCGAATGTCATAAGAGTACAGTCCAAGATTGGCTGAAGAATCCTGGGATTATGTGAAATACCATGACGGAGTAGCCCGACGTACTTAACTGGTTGTTTCAAACTGAAAACCACTCCTAATTGATCACTAACTTAGGATTCCCATAGTCCTTTCGGCTAGCCAACTTCGAAAGGAAGATCCGAGTTTCACCCTTACCAGAGCTCACTAGTAGTATATCTCCTCTTCTGCACCGAAATTTGCATTTCGACCCTCGTGTCTTTGGGGGGCTGGCTTGTTAACCATTGCGCCAGTAATGTCACAACAGGCATGGCCAAATGATCATTACCAAAATGTCAACCAGAACCCTGCCTGAATAGTGTTCAACCTGTTCGATCATTTGGAAAGCCTTAGAATGACGATCACTCCGTTCAGTTAAGCCGATAACCTCGTGATGAAGGCTTCCTGGTTAGGTTAAAGTTACTGTCCTCATTGTCTCCATTTTGCAGCAGCTAAAATCTCCGAACTTCTGTTAAAGAACCTGTTCGAATATGTCTCTACACGAAAACAGTTAGTCAGATGGATGTCATCATTAGAGTACTATCATTAATTCCTAATTTTGTTGTAGTCTTATTGGATGTTTATTTCCATGGTTGTCGATCGTAGTCAGAAAAAATCGGGATGAATCGCACTGACTCAATCATTCGTTATTTAAATAAGTGCAAAGTAAGCTGTAAGTATGGTAACATTCACGCTTGATAACACATCCTTTACGTGGGAATACTGATTAAATTGGTGAAAGCCCTTAATTTGTGGTCACTGAAACCAACGATAGCACCTCATTGACAAAGAGTCATGATTAGCAACTTCAACCTGACTGATGTAGTCTGAGAATAGGGCTGCCCATTGGAATTATAAAAATTTATTTTCTCCATTCTGGTGGCTTTTGAGTAACCTACCTACAGGCGCTTGTGGCCGAGCGTTGAAGCGAACAACTACCGTCTTGAGTCACCGGTAAGCGGTCAGCCACCATGAGCTCACAAACATGACCTTCCTAGTTCACCGTATGGAAGGATGTGTAAGACTGACGCCCACCAATTAGTGAAAGATACTTCAGTCTATTGTTTCGCCTACTTCAAACTACTTCGACTAAAAGTGAGTAATGTTTGACTTGTAACAGCCTGGTGTTGTAAGCCAAGAACGCGGGCGTTGCAAAGATAGTTTAGTCCAGAAATCAACACACGGGTGCTATGCCTCAAGGCCACCTCAAACACAAATAATTATTTGCACATAGCACTCATGCCAAGGTGCCTTCCAGTGTTCCTTGTTGTATCTTCCCCCGGTTAATCCAATACCTCTTTACTCTCGAATAGTCCAGTGAGGTAGTTCATCTTCACTACACTAGTTCCCTTAGACTATTCACAAGTAACCTAGCCGGTCGGTTAACCTCGATCATCCCACACACCGGATGAAACGGACGAGCGACCACAGGATGAGTTAGCCTAGCCAGTGAATAGAGTAACCGTTCGCCTGAATTAGTGGCTGCATAATAAGGGTTACATGTACACTTATGAATGGGCATTATTAACGCGCTTAACATGGAACACAAATTCATTCAGACAGATTCAGCGTTCAGCCGGCTTCATTCTATCAGGTGACATCTGATTAGAGGACTATCAGTCAGGTACACTAATTTTAAATTGTATCCTGACAAAAGAGAATGAGGCAATCTGGCATTTTGATGGATCGAGTTTTGAATTTCTAAAGGGTGCACATCATACTAGCTCACTACCAACATCCTTAAGTATATCGATTCGTCTGTCAGATTGAGAGGCACACCTTAAAACAACCTCATCAGCGTACTCGAAAATAGGTGTGAACTTGAAGGCAAATAAAACTTGGACGTGGCTGGCTGCACCCGTTTTGATGACCGAAGCCAAAGAAAGCCTGCGAATAATACTCCTAACAAGCGGCTTGAGCAACGCCACTTGTCGCTCGGGTCGCATACCACGCAGCTCGCATAAACCCGAAGGAGTAAGATCAGGAAGCATGTGAGTGGAATGCCGGTTATCCAGATGGTAGGCTAGCGTGAAAAGAAAGACCATCATCTATCGGACACAAGATGAAAAAACTACAATGGTGAGGTCAAAGCTGAGAACAATATGAAACGTATAGAGCAAGAAATGGTTCAAAAAAAGAATGCATATTACTGCACTCCAGAAAGGATAATTAAGAGGAATAAGCGCTTGAATATGTACGGAGAACCAAACAAATTACTCATTAAACGAAAGATCACCAAGCGTTAATTCAAGAAAAGGTAGAACGCCACAGTGGCTTCAGTTTCAGAAAAGGAAAAGTGGTGGGTTAACGACCGATCGCATTCGTGGGCTAATACGATAGAAGAAAAGTGGATATAACTGACGTTAGAATGTGTGTCAGTGAGTTCTCAAGCTGTGTATTCGATTGATGTTGATTCCCTTTTCTACAAACTTTCCCCTTCTTGATATAACTGAGTTTTTATATCATTTTATTTTTAGCCAAAAGTGTGGATATCTTAAATATCTTAAGGATCTCATCTTACTCCGTACAGAAAACATCAGATTCACTTTTGAAAAATTTTCTTATAGACAAGTAGACAGAGTGTTTGTGGATAGTCCGTTGGCCCTACATCAGCCGACATCTTGTTCGGAATGATAGAACGGTAAGTCCCGGATAATATTGTCAAAGCCGTATAGTACGAACGGTACGGTGATATTTCGATTCTCACGCATACTGTCATTTTGATTTGTTTCTCAACCTTCTCAACTCGATTCACCCTAACTTATCCTTGTCTCACGAAACTGAATCAAACGTCAGTTTAGCTTGCATGGATGTACTCATCACCAGACGTGAGGATGGGACATTACATCAATCACTGCATCGCATAGCAACATAGGGCGAACAATATCTTCAGTTCTCCAGCTTTTCTCCTATAGCATAAAAGCGGGGTTTGGTCAAAACTCTATTTCATAGGGTCAGGCGTGTCTACATCTCTGATAAGCTGCAGGCAAAGCAAGAGATGCTAAGAAAGATGTTAGTGGCAAATGCACATCCTGAAAAGTTCATAGAAACTCACAGCAAGATGGACAAGTGCAAAATACCAGTTCAAACAGCTTAGACGAGTGATGTGTTCCTAGTTCTGCAATTCAAAATGGGTCACTTAGCAGACGAAGTCAAGCACGTCTGCGGTTGCCCAATTTCGTTTAGTTCAGGCCACCAAAGGACCAGTTTTATGCTGTCGCGAACATAGTTTGTCTAACTGTTCTGTCTCAACGTTGTCTGCCAATTCACTTGTAGCTATAGTGACCTTTCTATAGGCAGAACAGACCGACGGCTATCTCAGAGAACACGTCCCGAACTGGTTAAAACAACTCATGACACGACACTCTTAAACCATTGAATCCGTTGCCCGAGGTCCCGCGTCATGGAATGACAGATATCTCAGGACAACAGGTTACTAGGTTGACCCGTCTGGACCATTCGAAATACTGTTAAGCCATCAAAACCCGAAGCTGCTAGCCTTTAGCGAAGCTTCGTTGATTGGGCTTCACCAGCCGGCGTTGTGTGCCCGAAAGTAGTTGGAGCTACTCATAGGGTTGCCGTGGTGGTGATGAGATAACATGTAGTGTGGTTGTATGCGTGTCCATACCCTGTATATCTTTGTCTTTTGCCTATAATTTGCATGGTTCACCTTTGCGACTGATGAATGTAACGGAATGTTAATATATCGCAACCGGTCTACTTTCTGCGCTGATGATGATAACCAATGTAACTTGCTCGAGCCTAACATAATCGTCGTTACTTCGCTGATGGTGTATTGTTAGTAGGCTTATGACCTAATACTTCGATAATGTAAGCAAATTCGCGGGACATCTATCACAGGGCCATACAGTCTGTCATCAAGACCTATGGTAACTATGGTTCCTTTATGTGCCGCACACCTGAATTCACGGTCGCGTAATTGTTGTTCACTAAATTTATGGAGGTCCATTCAGTGTATTCGTCTGAATGATGCGACTCAAGATCAAGTCCTCCAGAGATCTGAAATCAATATCGCTGGTATCCCAGCTTTTGATCACCAGGATTTCGCTGACCTTATTTCACCTACCCGTACAGCATCTGCTTTGGAACACGATCATTGCCCATCCGACGGGCGTGACATAGTCAACGAGGCTGACTGAGCATCAGCATCGCTCCGATCCCGTCCATGTCCACTCCCAGCAGTAACTCCGTGTTCGAACCCATATCTGACCACTGATTACCCAAGACGTGTCTTAGACATTGCGCATGGAAACGATTCAGATAACGCACGTTCCGCTGATACAAAGTTCAGGTTTCACTCCGTACTGCAGTAGAGGCAGCACCACTGAGCGGTAGATGA
Organism: Paragonimus westermani; assembly: GCA_008508345.1. Lineage (NCBI taxonomy): Eukaryota > Metazoa > Platyhelminthes > Trematoda > Plagiorchiida > Troglotrematidae > Paragonimus > Paragonimus westermani. The sequence goes on along the minus strand of QNGE01000694.1, from coordinate 41,224 downwards.
AGAGTTTAGTAGCCATCATTAGGCTATGGCTCTTCCTGACACCTCTTTCAAGACGTCCAAAAGCAGCATTAACCTTCGTCACATGAGCTCTCAACTTGCTAGAGGAATGCAAAGGTTGCGATCAACTGTGGGTAATGTCTAAATTGGAATTAACCAAATTCCAGACTACCTAACAGTAATCGAAAATATCGCCCAGCTGATCTAACGAGATGAGAAGTTTCAACCTGTCCCGGAAGCCTTAATCGAGCTGCTATTGGTTGGAGTGAACAAGATAGTTACCATGTCGCCCGCTGAGACGATCAGACAACCTGAGCACTACTCACAAGTGAATGTGGCTGAGCGATTGTATGTTATAGTTCTTTTTCTCAACTTGAACATCACTCATATTTGATCGCAACGTTCGCATTCAGATAGGCTTTCCAGCCAGTCTTTTTTGAACAGAAGCACTAGACTCGAGTTTTGCTCTCATTAGAACTCGTCAGTAGTGTTATGGTTCTGTCGTGCCTACTGGGGAGGCCATGGCACAGTGGTCAACATGAACGACTCGTCAAAGCGTAGCCAGATTTCAACTTCCAGTCGTGACAAGCATGTGCATAACTGACTAGCTCTGACATGAGCAAAACTCCAGTAATGTTTTATTAGTGCGCTGTGTGAAATCTCTACGGGACTGCGGAAACCGTGATCAGTCGTGAGTGACGTGGTCGAGGCAGCCTGGTTTTGCCCCAACCTGCGTTTAAGCCCATTGCCGTACGGCATTTGGTGCTAAACTGAGTAGCACCGACTAGTCAGTTACTTGTTTCCTACTAATTTAACCCCAACAAACTGAGCAAATTAATGTTGTCTGTCACGGTGTATCAACACTTTTCGGTGTGCGTAAGTTTCCTCATAATTCTAATAAGCTGCAAATCTCAAACTATTAAGGGTAGTCTTGATGAAACCATAGAATTTTGTGGTTGTTAAGACATATTGTTGTCTCATCCACCGTCGTGCATTCAGCTCACTCCGTTCCGATGAGATTGTAGCTCTCCTCTCTTATGAGCAAAGGCCTCCATAAAAGAAACACGTTTACCCGTCGAGGTAGCACTGCGTAACAATCAATGTTGTGGTAGTAATTTGGATGTACGCCGTAGAATATTCCGGGATTTCTGTCGTACTGTTTATCGTCCCGTTCTCAATCCCTTCAAGTGTATTCTGGAGCAGGCTATTTTACTTAAACCCTGATTGTGTAACCAATTTTCCCTAGGAAATTCATGCATTTATCTGTTCCGTTTTATTCTAAAATGTGCCTGCTAAGTGGTCCTTTCCGATGGGCACTAGTTCTCTAAAAGCGAGTTATTTCAGTCGTTCCTGGCTGACATGCAAGGCCTCATGTCATAACTCATCTAGCTGCATCGATCGTCACTGCTTTGTCATATTGTAAACTTCTGTACCGAGGTTAGTAGTATGGTGCGACCGTATCTCCTCACTACACTAGTTCAATTCGGATGTCAGCATGTAAGCCTGTTGCGCACACTGACTTTGTGTCTAAACCCCTACGGACTTATTGCTGTAATAACTTGTTACCGGTTGACTGAACACTAAATTTTCTGAGTTACTTAGAAGAACAATGACCGCCACAGTAAATGTTTTGGTTAACCATTATATCCAGGTGGTTTATCTTTTCAGTCGGACACCTGAGTTAATTTAATATGCATTACAGACACAGAAACGTGGGAAATATAAGTATAGCAGTACCAACTGCAGACAATCCTGAGAAAGTGTTTTTCTCAAAAAGTCCGTTATGGTCCGTTATTCAAGTGTCTTACTCTATCCGATGTATATTAACTATATTCGAAGTAAATTTAAACTCCTCGCTTAAATTAAGTTACTTGTGAGCTAGTTACATGTAAAGTGCACGTTTGGATAGTTATAGCACTGAATCCACTTAATTTAATTCAAATATAAGGATAGAACACACATCACGAGAGGTTACCAGTTCGTTTACACGATTCAGTCAAGAAAGTAAAACATTAGAATCGCATCCAAGCAGTGCTATAAGTGGTGCCAACCTCTATAAGCGACATGTAGATGATATCTCGAACTTCACGACAACCATTCATTTTGTTTCATTTTCAAAACTTTTCGATTTTGTTCATCCCCACCCCTTTATTTCTTAAGAAGTAGAAACAAACGACATTTTATCATCCCTAGATACTTCAATTACCAGACGGCAAGATGCCTCACTACAACTCTCAGTGTACGGTAAGATCACTTGGAGCGGTCAGTGTTCGCAGTTCTCTTTTGCGCAAATTACTTAGAAACCAGGCCTGGCGCGAACCCTATTTCATAGATCCGACAGACTTACACCGATGACTGTTTTCAAGCAGAGAAGATATTAAAGAAGGTGCTGTTGTCAAACGGATATCTTTAGGAGTTCATCGATATTCACAGTCAGAAAAAATTGACCAAGACTGCCGTGAATACGGTCTCTAAGATACAGGTCCTTCTGCATCTACCTTCCAAATGCCACCATATCGAGACTGGGGTGAACTGAAAATTACAGTCCACTCTAACTCGTACATACCCTACGGCTGAATCGTGATTGCTACTTACAGCTAGGAGTGTTGCTCGCTGGTTCATAATCGTGACCTAGCGGAATGCTCACTGTCACACGTAGGCTATCTGTTCACTTGCAGTTGTGGTGACGTTTAGATCAGAAGAACAGGTATGCGCCTGTGACAAAGAATGACTGAACATATGCTTAAGCGTTACCGATGAGTAATCGGGGATTTGGTTTATTTTCAAGTTGACCATCACTCACATTTGATCGCAGCGTTCGCATTCAGATAGACTTTCCAGCCAGTCTCTTTCGAAAAGAAGCACTAGACTCGAGTTTCGCTCTCATTAGAGCTCGTCAGTAGTGCATATCCTTGCCACGGCCGGGATTTGAACTCCGGACATTCCAATCATGAGGCAACCGTGTTAACCACTGCGCCATTGACCTCACATTAGGCACGACCGAATCATCAAATCTGAACGCTCAACCACTCTCGCTTGTGAGCAATGATCAGGTTGCCCGATCGTCTCGAGAGGAGACACAGTTACTGCCTGTTAACTCCAATCGATAACCCCGCGATTAGGACTTCCAAGACAGGTCGAAATTTCCGATCTCATTAAACCTGCAAGGCGATATTTTAGATTACTGATGAGTAGTCGGGGATTTGGTTAAGCGGTTAGTGTGCGCGAGTATATAACAGGCCGTGACTACTGAGGGCGTGAGCCGAAATCCCACCTCATCCATTGCTAAGCACATCATGGAAACAAGTCACGCATTTGACCTCAACAACTCATTTCAAGTATTATCGCGCAATCGGAATCCCAAATGGTTTGCTGTCTCCAAGGCAATGTTAGTCCGCATTCGCCGTCAGGCCTTGTATGTGCACCAACTGTTGACTCATACAGTTTTTTCTGTCCTGAAATTGTTGACACGCGTTATTTTATTTAAAACCCACCGTTGATCGTTTCTACTGTTGTTGCTGTCCGCATATCCTATATAGTCCAGTGTTTTGTTGCTTGTTTGATTTGTGAACAGAGGAGATTCGGACGCAACTTTAATGTATCAGAAAGTGTTTAGTGTATGTCAGTTACGCAGCAAGCCAGAAATTAAGCTTCCACTGTTTACTGGGCGATAAGAGGGATGAATGAATGAATGCAATTTGTTACAATGAACTCGAGAAGTTGTACAAAATGGTCATTTACCGGGTAGAAAGTTTCTACCGGTATTCTTACACATCAAATGAACAGCGAGTATCCATGTAACACTAATTTTAAAATGAAATAACACGGAATTTGTAAACACGTTTACTATTGGGGCCCATGAAACAGTCGAGCGTGTTCACATCACCTGTCAGGAAGTGTCTGTTAAGAAAGCTCAAATGTTTGCAAAATACGGTTATTTTTTCAAATAAGTTGTTATTTCAAACAGCGAACTATAACAGAAGCGGTGAGTTAATTCACATACATCTTAGTTGATACATATAAGCCCCTTCATAACTGTCTATGAAAATCCAGCGTGCATTATTGTGCACGGTGTACATTTTTTGGACACCCTGATACCATAAACTGTGATCTTTGTCAATGGTGGTTTCTAACATTGTATACTAATCTCCCTCATCTTATTGATATGGACCACCTTCCATGACCAAGAGCCCATCAAAAGTCTTTTAGTAAACAGGAGAACAAACGGAACAGACACCCGTAACCTTCCCTGATGCTACCTTTTAGTAGTCTGTGGAAGATCGATAACTTCCTCTCCTACATCGGAATGCAAGATGTGAGTAACAACGACAAGGCACTAAAACATCTCACATACACTCTGGGAATTTTGTTGGCAACCTACTTACAAATACTGCATCTAGCTAGAATTAAAACCTCGAAGAGCCGCCAGTACAACACAGAATAACGGCTTCAATTCGTCCAATGACGCAAATACGCACACTCATTTATTTTTTTAAATGACTCTTCTGACGCAGTGAGGTTCATAAAACTGTTATAGAACAGTGGTTTCGTGATACCATTTTGATGTGTGGTTGTGTAAGTCATGTTCATGGCCTCGTGGCGTTTTGTGCTACTCCTCGTTTCAGTACGTTGTCGTGATCCCTGTCTTTCAGAGGTCATTGTTCCCATGTAGAAAGCGCATGGTTGTAACGGTTAGTATGTAAGTCAGGAAATGGCAATTGGAAGTTACAGCACACTCTGGATTTTGTGATTTATCTGACCGTCCTTGTACCAATGCGACTTCAATCCTTAACAGAGGAATATCTCGGATACAATTGAACCGACTCACACTCGTAATGTATAGGTTTACTGGGACCCAACGGGACAACAGAAATAATTGTTAATACGCTCCTAATTTTGTGCATATCGAGAAACATATTGCAATGGACAGCTTATGAACTCCAGAAAAAAGTAACTAAAAATGGACATGTGCTAAACGTGAGTGGCGCGCAGAACTATTAGTAACGGTTAAGGAAACACTGACGCAACGTTCTGACAGACACATTTAGCAACCCTGGGAAGTGAGTTTAAAAAAGATCAATAGCTCCGTAGTGTGGAATGACTTGCTCAAAACATTTCACCCGTGCTCATAACTACAGTTCGGTACAGATACATTCGAAGTGATAGGTTTTTGTTGCGTGAAACAATGAAAAGACGCAATTCATGTGATGCCCTTCGGAGTAACATTTCGTAAATTCTGATCACATGATCAGGTAGCTAGTTTTAAACTAATCAAAATTCCACTGGGCGGAAGTCATGGTTTGAGGGATTAAACAGACGGACACAAAAAGTGTAAATTAAAATTGTGGTGGCCGAAGCGTCAGTCGGGAATTTTGAATCCGTTCTCTTCAAATTATGTGCCTTGTAACTGATGTTGTTGGGTTCTGTCCATTGGCGCCTATACAGACGCCTGGCGTTTCGAATTGAGTATCAAGCCATTTGGGAACATGCTTCTTGATGTCAGCATCTAGTCGGTATGTCCTCCCTATGTAGCTTATAGTACAGCTACACACGTATTGGTAAAAACAGTGGGATTTGACTGACGTAAACTGTTCGCAGCCGTGGAAACTAGTAGCGTTCCTGCTCGCTATACTATACACAGTTTTGCGGCGTTATAAGTATTGGATACAGCGGCAGTTAAACGCTTTCTCGTCATTGTTGACCAGCTATCCTATAGGAACGGGGGTTCTAAATACACTGTTCTTTTTGGTACCGTTGTTACTTCTACCACTGGTGCACTTCCTAATAAATTGCAAGGGGTACCCGCTGACTTGCAGATTGTCTGTCAATAAACTTAACTCTGGCTTTGGGTAGTATTCCGTACAAATCCTTCGTGCTTTGTGGAGAAGCGTCCTGACTTAGCCTCTTCCACACTGCAACGGACAGACGCTTTCGAAATGCGTATACTGTTCTGTCTAATTAGGCTTCCTGTAGACGGACCTTCCTACCTTTCACCGGATCTTCGGTTGAATGGAATGTCCAGGTACGGAAGACAGTCATCCGATTTGTTCTTTTTAGTCAGCTTTAGACCCGGATGTGCTTGGTTCAGCTCCGAAAATAACACAGCTGTGACAGTTAAACTCGCAAAAATGGCTAGAATATCATCTATGCAGCGTTAGCACAACGCCGGTTTTGACAGGCTTTCGTATAATGTGGATTCTACTTTAGCCGTGAAGAAATCCACTAGAAGTGAACCTAGCTGGCTGCCCATTGAAACCCCGTCCACTTGTCGAAAACCATACGTCTGTAAACTGAAACTTACATTGTGTATACACAAAAGTATCAATGATTTCAGTTCACACACAAGTATTAGGAAGGGCGCACTGCTGCTTACAATTAATCCGCAAATGTTATCAACTATTTCATGGAGCGGAATTTTATTAAACCGAGACTTCACATCAAATGATCACATCAGTTTGTCCCGGGCATTTAAATCATCTATACAGTTAACAACTTCTAAACTGCCTTTCAAACTGTACTTACTGAGCTGTTTTCTGATTGGTTCAAACAAACCAGGTAACCCGCGGGTTGACTTATGCTGTGGTGCGTTACCTATGGACACAATGGATCGAAGTAGGACATTGGGTTTGTGGGTTCTAAGTAGTCTGTACATATGCGGCGTAAATGTACCCGCTGGTTTCATCCGCCTGCACTGTTCGATAGAGATTACGCTATTTGTTCCCAACTTTTCCAGCTTGCGCCAGATATCCTTTTCTACTTCTTGGACTTTGACAGAATTATCATCCTGTAAACAATTCTGAGTGTTACTAAGAATTTCAAACAGTTTATCCAGGTACTGCGCTTCGTCTACCAACACAATCCTTGAACCTCTGTCTGAACTTAACATCAATATGATCTCATTTTGTTTTATTTCCCTCAAGCTTCAGAAGTGTGCCAGTATTAGCAGGTTCTGACGCTTTTGCAATTCTGATGTTGACAGGTGACATCCATTAGTTCTACTTTCAGCCTATTTTGATTTTCCTCGGACGTTGGCGAATGTAGCTGAAGTTGGTCGGAAAGATTTTTAAACTGGGTATGTAACCCAATTTCTTCAATGATATGGCAAATTCCAGTCCTAAAGAGAGGGCTTCCATTTGAGTGCGCAACAACGTTTCCGATGACAGGTTGGTTACGTACTTATCCAAATCTTCAGGAAATAATGACATATTTGTAATGGAGAACATCGCGTGAGTTGTGTTTACTCACTGTTTTATGCTAGTTCATCGAGGGAACGAACTGTTTTAAATTTCCCCATGGGTTTTTCTGTTTTTCACCGCTTTTCCAGCTAAAAACATGAAAATTTCCAGTAAATAAACATGTGCGGATGCCATGTTTTGGGTTCCCTTCTAGGTGAGAGCAGAGTTTGGATTTTAACTGCGTTGAACGCGTTTCGTTTTCATCATTTCATTTGTATGTTTTAACCAGTACTACAGAGGTTTTGGATAAGCAAGAGTGATTCAAACCCTGAGCACCGTTCACAGTTGATCATAAACCCCGAATTTATTTAAACTTTCATTTGGCTCTTTCCAAAATGGCCACTTTTTTATGTCTGATGTTCACTAAAAGTTATATGTACTGCATATCTTTGACAGCGTGACCAAGTAAACACCGTTCAGCCTTCTTACGGAACAGACTTGTTTTTCAAGGCACCGTTGACCCCATTGATTTATCACATCTTAACTTTCAGTCACATTCAATTGCGATTCTGACCCCTAAATCGCTGAGTAATGTTCTGTGTTTTGCTGGTTCTTTTGGATGATTCGACCCGGTTCTCTTTACAGGAGAGCGTTGTCTGCACCCAAACATACACTTCAGCGTCCGCGTAGTACCAGGTCTCCGTAGTTAGGGGCACACCCAGAGTTAAAGTGTACACACTCCAATGGAAACATAATTGTCGATTAGTATCAATGTGCACGAAATCGCCTTACTGTTGGTTGTGGATTAGTGAGTGCTTCAGCAATCCATTGCCCTGATTTACCCATTAAACTTATAGCGGTAATTACAATCGATGTAAAGTGCTAGAGTGCACATCAGATCGAGGACATCAGGAGACAACGAGCCATCTGACGATGGTTCCAAGACGAGAGGAGGCTCAGAAAAAGGTGAGCCACGGACCTGATAAACCATGCACACCATTTACACAATCAAATACAAGGGTGGCGTCAGCACAGTGTGATACAGTGCGTCTGTAGCCGGCTAATGAAACGCGGATGCTGATGTGCCACGTAAAAGATCGTGACTTAACTGAACGTCTGATTAGTACATGAAAACGCAAGGAGGTGTGATCTCTTGTTATACAAGTGCAAAACAAATGCTTACTATCAAGATTGTCTGACCTGCTCCGCTGAAGCCTCCTCTTGATAAGCATTGCATGTTTAAATTAGGATGTGGATGAGAATTGGCAATATCTGTATTTCAAGTGAAAATTGACCAACCACTTCGGAAAATACGTTTTAGTGGTCATCGTCCATAAGCGAGTGAGCATGCATAAAAGGATGAACTAGAACTGTGCCTTTTCCCAGGTCCTCTCCAAGCCAGCTAGCCGATGTAAACTCGTTCCGATCAGTTGTTCTAGTTACGAGTGGAAAATGTTCACGCCTAAACCGTGTTCGCTGAGCACTCGTGTTGTGAACCCAGAAGGCGGATGACTCAAAGGTTACTTTATTGAGGAAACCAACACACTACTTAAGCGTCTGAGCACGACAAGAAACGGAAACACTCATTTGCACACCATACTCTTCTGAGGATACTCCAGTCGCTCTAGACACCATGTATCAGTTCCGTCGTGTAGCGAAAGC
>QNGE01000694.1:6509-28348 GCA_008508345.1 Paragonimus westermani | reverse complement strand
CCTCCAACGATCCATCCCGTATCTCTGCCGTATTTATCACGCGATTATCTCGATCCGCGATCATCTCGATCCATGCTGCTACTGAATAGTGGTGTGAGTAGTATGGTGCGACCGTATCTCCTCACTACACTGGGAAATATCTCGTCGTGCATTTTGTCTGGTAGTATTCAGAACCCTTTGTGCTCCGAATATTATATGGATCCCCGTATTTGACTGTAGTTTTTGGTCGTTGTTACATGCAGTACATCTGGTAACATGTTATAGGCGGACAATTTTAGACACGTTTATAGCTGTACTATTGTTGAATCTACAGATCGTCCGAATTTGCAGAATCCAAACATTCCAATTTTGCGCTCTGAGTTGGCTACTGAGTGTAAAGCAGCATTTTCCTGAAACAAGTTTTAACAGGGCAGTCAGAAACGTTAATACGCATGATTTATGGTTTGACAATTTCTCTGTATATCTTCAGCTGCATACAACAGAACAGGAGATTGCAAAACAATAAACAGGGGCAAGTATGAAATTGAGCATACCGAGAAGACATATGGTTGTTTTATTTGCTAATCAATCTTGGAATCGTTACCAGGGCAGTGCCAAACTAATAAGCAGGACTTTCTGTGCATACAGGGGTAGGCACCAACGTATCAGAACAAGTGCTTCGGCATACCGCAACAACCGAGGTTTTTCAGTTGCGCAACAAACCGTGTATGCCTATGTGGAATCCACCTGGAGATATCGCTCCAAAAGCTGGCGGGCGATCACTGATGCCAGTGGTCTGTGTGACAGACATTGTCAAATCAATATGGTTGTGTTTCATCCACAACAAACCTATGATGATCAAATGAATGTCCGCAGGATGTGGGTACATTTTACAAGCAGTTTATCAGGGAAGCTGTAAACCTCTTGATACGGGCAGAACACGTTGAAATTTCAAAGGTTTACTCACATCAAACTGCTTCCGTACACACTAAGTAAATAATCAGCAAAAACATACGCTTTACAACCAACTGAAGTCTGTAAGTTGCAATCAACTGTTAGTGATGGATACCTTACAAAGCAGTAGCGTAAGCAACTAACTTGAGCGACGTAAAGAATACATTGTGTGTGGGGCGGGGTTTCAGTCAATGCTGCATATGTTCACACCCTTGGGATGCGTGGGAGATAGTGTGTTGACGTCCCATCTGATGATCGGGTTCGAATCCCTGAGCAGCCATTTTGTCACCACATATGTTTTAGCGTCGTTAAATGGAAAATCACAGGCACTTGCCATCAAAACTACTGCTGATAGTCTGACGGTCACAACTTAGAGGTCTAAGAATGTGAACACTAGTGATAGATGGTGTAGGTTCTCCTGGAATGTTTGCAATTGTAAAAAAAGAAGGCAAAATAACATTGACTCTTTTAGGAAAAATCTGCGGACTACGTACAACCCCACTAAAACTCCCATATAAGGTTAAGTAGACAAACTTGTTGTCCACGTATAAACTGCACCGCTCTTACTGAAGTGCCCAGAGAGGTATTACTAGAAGAGTTAAGGGACCCCAAGGGTGTACTCGCTTAAATAGCTCATGATATCAGGACAATTCTCAGGGACCCATATACTTCACGTGAACTTTCGTATACAGTTGGTTAAGTGTCTGCGACATCCGTTCATCAACCCAAACGGAGCCATATTTCTTCCCATCACACAGACCATTAGGGTCTCCCGATTCTGGTCAGAGTTGATTCGGACGATATGTTCGAAACGTAACTCAATCGACATATACATGACCACAAATCGGAGCTTTGATTTCACTAGCCACTTCCCTAGTGAGATTCCGCGGGCCATCAGATATGCATGTCTGTCTGTTCGCAGGTTTTCAATGTTGTTTGTTTGTGAACCTGTAGGTTTTAACAGTAGGCTTTACCAATGTGTTGGCATGTTGCACGTGGACATCCCAATTTTTGGTGGATTTTTTATTTCTCTAAGGTCGTCTCATACATCTATCGATAACGAAACGAAGTACTCTGCAATCATTGCAGGGACGACAATCCATAAGCTTTGATCTTCACTTTTCTTATATAACTCTGTTAACCTAAAAAGAATATTACTCCCAGTTTTTCATGGCTAACGTGAACTAGGCGTTGTTTTCAAGAATTACTGCGCTTCTGTGAACACTGTAATGTGTGTATGCGTAGGTTGAGCGTTGGCCAGATTCCGAAGAGGTTGTTATACGGGCAGCTTAAAGCAGGTAAAAAAATCCTGATGGCCAAAAACCGAATTACCAGGATGTTACCCCCAGTAATTCTTTTGTATTATGATATCGATTTTAGATCAAGAAAGGACTTGATGTTGAACTGTGTCATTTGAGTTAACACAATTTGGATAGGCATCCATAAATGCAGTGAGCAACAACTAAGCGGCCGTGAACGGAAGCGCGCGGTACTTATAGGAATCATAAGTGCCACAACACGTGGTGGAATGACCGTATGGCACTGCGATCAACGTAGTTGTGAATTTGCTCACCTTCTCGGATTAGTGTATCACATGCGTATTCATAGTGCATCGTCACCAAAGAGACAACATGCATGTTAGGTTCAAGTAAGTTATATCGGCTGTGTCTATTTCTTTCCATCGTATCAACAAACGACTACCGTCGTTTTTTAAATCACTTGTATTTTTTTCAGAAACTAAGATCGTCGTGGCTTTCTAACTTCTATTTTCTTCCTCCTTGCTAGTGCAATTTTTGTTGAATGCCATATTTTTTGTTTGGTTCCACTTTAAGTTTTTAGTTCTTTTCTCCTTCTTATGTAGGGTGCAGTAACGTGTACCCCTACAGTGAACTACTTACCCTATATTTTCAATATCTTTCTTATCAGTTTAGGTCTTACTATCGCAGTCTGTCTGTTTGTCTCCAAGACATAATGGTTTCATTCACATACTACCTGAGGGCCTAACTAACCAGCATTAGCCGAATGGACCACAAAAGTCTTCACTCACACGCTTGCTTTTCTTATTGTTCCGGGTTTGCACCGGATACACGGTGTGTGAGTGGAACCGCAAGTGTTACAATGCAAGTCGCTTGTGGCGGGTGTTATCCACAGGCGTCCTCTGGCTTCGATCACTGTGACAGACTACTCCAGAACAGATGCTCCCAAACTTGTGTTTAATGTTTAGTTTGCATATGAACACAGGTGCGTATTGTACACTTTATCAATATGTGCGGGAATACCTCAAGATATTTCACTCGGGTGTTAGTCCCGGAGGAGAAAGCACGCAGTCACATGTAGCCCGGAATCCAACATAAAATGAAGGTGGTCCTCCTAACAAGGTTGGCAGTTCATAGTACTCACCCAGTACAGACATAAAAAGATAATAAACTTTATTCGATAAGGCTTTTGAACAGTACATGCCAAAAACAGGACGTAAGCAAAAATTAGGCAGTCAGATAACGGTGCTTTCGTACAGCGCTATAGTACGGAACCGAATCGCATCGGCGGGAAAGTTCCATTCAGTTTACCCGAGATGGTGGTTGTTGGATCTGTTGAAGTTCGTCTGGTACCTCTGTCGTTTTTGTTTGATATGATGTAGAGCGATAAATTCGTTAAGGAGTGTTTGTTTTCTTTGTAAAAAGCCGATTCCAAATTTGATTTTTTTTTAGTCCCTGCTGTGTGCAGTAAACGATCATGATGGATTTCGTATCATAACTATACAGTAATTACTTCCTTCCTTTTATAACTATCATTGCTTATCCATTAAAACTTCTCTTCTTGGTATATACCCACCTTCATCTGCACTCGATTGTTTCTGTGAGATCATTTCCCGTTGACTGGTGGCCGTTGGTGGATTCGCGTTTTGGTTATTCCATTTTGAACGCTTTCCTATTGAATAATTTGTCTATCCGGTTATTTCACACTCAAGGTGAGAGCACATTTATTGTAATTTCATTCAGTAGTACCGTATAAATTCTAGTCCTTTCGATCGCCTTTTCTGACGTTTTTTGGACGTGGAAGATAGTCCCAATAACCCGACCGTCTGAATAAGCGTTATTGGAATTGTCCAATACGCGCTACTGTGTGAATCATCCCAAAATCGCCAGGAGCGATTTAACAGTAACAATGAGGCAAAATGTGTCGTGGTTAACACAGTTGCCCAATGATAAATGTTGAGTCTCGGTTGTAGGAAAGATATGCACTAGCGAAAAGAACTATCAGAAGCAAAACTCTACCCCATTGCTTCTTTTCAGATGGGGCTGGCTAAGGACGCCATCTAACCGCGAAAGCCACAGCCCACTTTGAATGATGTTACATTTCCATAACCGTAGTATAAAAAACAACCATTGTGGTCCACACCAAAAACCGAAAGGTCGGCGACCTGTGCTTTTTCGTAGTAGGCTTTTTTTCTTTTTATGAAGTTTTTATGTAATTACGGATCAGTGATCGGGGATTTGAATGACCAGACTTGAAGATCAATCACAGTTAACTGCAGCTCATGATTTTAGATGCACTTTACAACCAGCCTCCCTCGAAGAGACTCACTATATTCGAGTTTTATTCCGTAGCACATATCCTCGCCACTGCCGAGATGTACACTCCAGCCGTGTTCCCACGAGGAAACCGTGTCGATCACTGCAAAACCCCAACCACGCTCAGTAGTGGATATTTAGGTTGCCCATCGTCCTGATAGAAGACGAACCGTCTTCTTCATACCAAACGATAGCTCCATGAATAGGACCTTTCTGTCAGCTTAAAAAAAGTCGGATTCCCTAAACGTGTTGAATAGTGTACTAACTAATTGTAGAGTTTGGGAAATGTAAACGCACTTATTAGATTTCGACCCTTATGTTACCCGAATTAATTTTGAAACCGGCGAACCGCTTCACATTCGCTTAGAAAGCATTACTGAATGCTGTTCGACAATTCAGAACGAAGTCCAAAGTTAGAGGAGTTTTATGCACCTAATTTGTCGAATTACACACACGCGTGCAGTGAATAAGATCCCCGAACAGTCTACCATCACCGACTAGCCCCAGTCAGGCATACAACCACTGGTTTTATATACACTACATGTTACTCATAAGTAGTGTTTCATATTTGTTGATTTTGTTAAAAATCCGGGCGTCGATGCAAGCAAGGCCAACCCCCGCCGCATACATCGATGCAGTCTGCGTCCTACCAGCTGAAATCGGAAGGTAAACTGGGACTTAATGATCACGTGTTTGAAAAAGGCTACCCAAACAAATCAGGGTTTTGTATGTTACTAATGAGTAGTCGGAGATTTAGATAGCAAGGTAGTTACTGCGTCACCTTTCGAGACGTTCGGGCAACCTGGTCGTTATTCACAAGTGAAAGTGGTCGAGCGTTCAGACATGATAATTTGGTCGCTTCTAATGCGAATTCAGTTGTCACAGTGGTCAACACGGTTGCCTCATGAAAGCGTGATCAGAGTTCTGGTCCTGGTCGTGGTTAGGATACCACTACTGACGAGCCCTAGTAAGACCGAAACACGAATCTAGTGCTTCTTTCCAAAAGAGGATGGCTGGAAAGTCTACCTGAATGCGAAGGCTGCTGTCAAGTGTGAGTGATTTTTGGTTTGAGACTTCATATGTATTTGGCCATCTTACCCGAGGTGACAGGATGCCATGACGGAATTATCTGCAGAGTATCATACTGGAGTCCACTAATGCTACCCCGAACTCAGTCGAAAGTGGGAGCTTTCACACTTGTATCCACTATATATATATACATATATATACGCATCACTTGGTACAGTCATAATAACAGACTTAAATGACACGGACCATACGTAAAGAAGTTTAATTTATGTGGTGGCTGCAAATGTCACAAGCGTTACTCGATGAAACTTTGGGGTCCTCAACTAAAGTTAACTATATGTCCGTTACACAATTCCTGTTTTGGTTCCACAGCAGACAAACCAGAATTAGGGTGGTCTCCGGCAAGAAGCTATATATTTTGAAGAATTAATGGAGGGATTACATTGAATAAGTTCTAAGTGGATTCACAGCAAACAGTAGAAGCCGGGGAGAAAGACTGAAGGCAACACATTGTGAGTTGTCTATTCGGAGGCAGATGAAAGTGTGCTAATGGTGGTTTGTCCAGACGTCGATAAGGCTCAAGTGTAATAAGCTGTAAAATCAAGTCGATCATTATGGATCTTCAACAACTTACAACCAGTCGCTTTGTGCGCATCTGAGGGGACTGACACTGGATACATGAAGTCTCTGTGACGGGTGTATTGAACAAACAATTGAACAAGCATCTGGGGAGGTGCAAAGTCGTTAACCATAGCAAATGTACTACATTAAACAGTTTTCGATGCCCACGATCAAACGCGATCTGTAAGTCAACATGACGACAAGCAATCCGGAGATCAGACTTCAAGAAACAATGGGGGATTCTGCAAGCAACATCCGCCAACTATGACCCACACAATACTTCGATAAAACCTTACTATCTGCGGAAGGTCATATGGTACGTAGATTCCCTCCGCATATTCATTCTCCACTTTGCAAGCTGGTGATAAGTCCGGTGGCGCTTAGTCCATCATCCCAAATAAGAACGATGAAACCAGTGATTAATTCTACGGATATCTTTGCGCCTCATGCATCGCCTAAGAAAAACCAGAGCAGTATTCGACTCTAAACCCTACGTCAGCTCGTCATAAAGGGCCATCAGTCACAATTATCTAGCCTTGGCAAGTACTTGCTTTTCATGCAAGGATAGGAACTGACTTGCTTGCCCGATATCGTCTCACCTTTTCCTTCTGTAATTTCGCGACACCGACATAACAACAAGGACTCGTTGCTCCAAAGGAATATTGCTTTGGACAATAATTTGTGGTTTATATGTAACTTTTTCGCACATGACTAAAGTGGATGAATGCAATCCACCTAAGATGAAACTGGTCCTAGAGTGTCATCTTGAGATGGGCATCATGATAGGGCCTCCATCAGCACTAACGAGGCGTGAGCAGTTTAGGTTATATTAATCAGCCCGTCGGAAACCATTCTCCCTGGAATGGTGGTCGAACGAGCACAAAAATAGACTCACAATGCGAAGGGTTGTCGGCTCGAATCTCGTTGGGACTTCTCCCCTTTTATCAGTCCACACAGCAACGAAAATAGGTGTGCAGTTTCAGATTAACGGTGCACACGACGAACTATACTAAATCGCAATTGTTTATGAAACGTTCTTGGCCGGTAGTTTCCATCAATGACTCCTTGACTTCATTCATACTGCATTTTATCGGGGGTATTCAATAGACTGTGTCTAAGACCGGAGAGATGGTCTTGACAACATCGATCATCTTTCACAATCACCTGTTTCTCGGCAGCCCGCGTGATCGACTCAGTATCCTGTGTTCATGTTCTCTTACGAAGGCTGCAACTGTTCGAATATTAAACATTTCCAGCTGTACATGAGGGTTAAATGTAAGTCACAAATGTGACTACTATCTGTGATATTAGGTATATGCGGGTGACTTTGTGGTCAGAGTTGCCAGATAGATGGACTGGGCGACAGGTGACCTGTAAACCTGAAGATTCATAGAACCATCAAGCGGTGCTATCTGCGTGACAGACATGCTAAATCTAAGTACAAGTCACATAGCAGCACCCGCATACATGAGAAAAGCGTTCGCTATGCATGCAACACAATATCGATAGAATATAAAACACCGAGGATTTACCGAAGGGATAACAGTCCACTTATCAATAATCCTTCTCTGGTGCAGAATAAAACTGAAAATTTACCTCATCCGGTTCATTTTTAACCCACTGCATCAAGAGAAGCTGAATCCTTTGAGATTTTTTTGGACTGAAAAACAGCGTTGGGGGAATTCAAATCGTTTATTTGCAAAGCACTCCGCATTTATCATTTTGTCGCTCGGCTGGTAGATTGAAAATATGACTGTCCGAGTCCTTTGCTTAGACTCAGTTGCATTTCCCCAGATTGACAAGATTGGTGTGAAGTCTGTTTTGGAGTATTCTGTTTCATTTTGTCTCCACAACTCGCTGCGTAAATTCTATCCTTCTCGAACGTCTACCATTGCCTTAGATTGGCTTATAGATACGCCTTTGATTTTACTAGGCTGATGACGAAGCTGTTGTAACTACATGAATACAGTATATTCGGAGTGGTCTAGTGTTTTTGCGCCAAAACAGTACCAATAGCTAAGGTCCACTTACGGTTAAATAAATGAAATATTCTTTGGTGATACTACCACTACAGCAAGTACTCCATAACCAACAGATTCGGCAAATTAACGTAGGTTATGATGAAATGTGGACAGTGTTATTACGAAGATACCCGTTCACTTGATTACCTAAGCTATAATTCTAGTTTACTGAGGCCCTGGCAAGATTGCTAAACAACCTTATACTGTGACGGTTGCGGTCACAGACTACCTTTGTAGCGCGCTGGATAGAAGTGACAACCGAACGAGATGAAACTAAACTGAGAACCCCATGAGAAGTTTAATATCGACTGTACAAACTCTTCATTTTGCTTATATGACACTGGTTTTCGTGATTAAAACATTAGTCTACAAAAGTTTAGGACCCATGCTAAATAAGATAATAGATAAACAGACCAAGGCCCGGGGTAAATTTGATAACCGTGCTTTGAATCCTGAGGGTTAGAACCAAATAGTGAATGCCACGAAGTACGCTTTGATCACTGCCGCGTATCCGGACTATAAACGTTTCCATGAGTGGTGTGTGATAATTTCGGTTGTGTTTTGTGGCAAAGACAAAGAATCGGAACAAGTTACTGCTGATAAACAAGAGAACCCAATGATTCGTGGACCAAACAGAAAAGGTTACTACCGAATTTAACATGGAGTCATAAGAGAACCAGTGAAGGACAATTGCTTTTGGCTATACCTCAGGGGCAATATTTCAAGGGCAAAGATAGACCAGACGCTAGCTCATACCAAAACGTCATGAATTTTTGAGCCAACACTCTCTAAGCTATCAAATAACGAATCGTAAATGTCACTGACGGGTAGCTCGGGGTTCACTGCTCAGGTACATCACGGCGTTTGAGGTTATGAAGTTGGGTGTGAATGAATGCTGTCGATGTGAACCCTGACAACGTCTTAAAAACCTGACTATGTGAAACCATAGTAACTGATTCAACAGTAGTCGGCATTGGTTATCTGAACAAATTGGGGTGATTAGTCAAAATTTTGTAGACTACGGGAAAACATGGGTGAGGTCAGCTGAGTTGTTGGTGGACCCGGAAAAACCAGCCCAGAGCCAAGCCGTTGTGCCTTCCTCCGCGATAGGCCAAACGCCTTGACTTGAGACTAACATCTCCCGCTATACAATAGCAAGAGATTGAGTTCACAAGCATGGATTAGCAGAGAACAGACGATTTGTCTTTCATAGTCAGTGCCAGCAGGGGTGATAATGTGAGCGGACTGCGCAGCATCGCGTATAAAGTGTTCCTGAAGATCCAACAGATCAGTTTTTCGTCTTTGTTACGATATCACCCTCAAATAATGAGCGGCTTTCCTCTCCACTGTGGCGATTCAAAATTGTGGCCCGAGTATCCGCATTATGAGACGGTCAGGATAGCCATTTCATTCTGAGGCCTACACAATTACTGTTTGCCGAAACAGACAATAGCAGACTTCTGGTTAATCATCTTCTCTTTTCGTAGTATGTGAATCCGTTATTTTGAGTCGGCCGCAGCAATAGACACCTACATCAGCGTGCAATATGATTTTCATACACCCTCGGCGGAGATTAATCTTTGTGTCATAGTTAGTTACAACGCCGCGAATTCAACTGATGTCCCTTCCTCGTTTTCATCGGGGGTATCAATACAGCTTGCCAGAGAAGCCTATCAAATGTTTTAAGCCTATTTACCACTAGTGAAGTGAACAAAATGGGCAGTCCGTTGGGCCCAAAATTGGCTGACATTTTCTTGGGATGGTCGAACATGGACTGTCGTATTGTAGTGACCATTCTTTGTTTCATAAACAATATTTCGGCGATATTCAAATACTCACCCATTTTGATCACTTCGTTATTCTTTTGCATAAGTTTAATTCAACTCATCGAAATCTAATTCTCATCCATGAACAAAAGTTTAATAACTCCCTACCATCCCTAGACATCCTCATTTCTAGGCACTTAGACGGTACACTCAGCCGGTCTGTTTACTGGAAAGCCATATGGGTGGGTGCCCGTGGCTTACAAAGGTAGTTTACTGCCGACGCACTTTCATCGAGCAAGGAAATTTTGCATGGCCGATCACCTAAAGTGTGAGGAGAAGCTCTTGAGAAGAGTTCTGAATACGAATGGGTATCCAGTCAAATTTGTTGAAATTCATTGCAAGGAACGAGTAGCTACCTCCGAGCCACAACCAACGCCGAAAACAGGTTTTTATCAACCTTCGTTACACATAAGACCACAATATTACCGTTGTAAGTCAAGGATTGAAATCTGCTAGTGATCGCAATTATCCCGCAGCGGAATTGAGTTTGTTACTTACCGTTCGCAGAAAGAGTCTCCACTGCCCCGATCGCTGTTTCTCGGAAAACTCTCCCTCTCATGTCATCTACCAGTTCACCTATAGTTGCGCTGCCGCACATTGGCAGAATGGGCCGAAAATTACGACAGAGAAAGACGGAGCACAACCACAAGTGGTTAGTGCAAACAGTGACTCAACGCGGGTCAGCATACCAACACCCAAACAGGAATCCAGCGTCTTCCATCGCGAAACGTTTAATCGCAACAGGCCATGTGGTTAACCTTGATACTACGTTTATGGTTCTATTACACAATCGCAATCGTAAGTTGTTGGCGTTCTCCAAGGCGTTTTCAGTCAAGCCTCACGCCCCGACCCTCTCTTAGAAAAAGGTACTGATACAACAAACTTCGCTAGTGTGGCAGGGAAACCGCTTACCCAGCTGTGATCACACCTATATGACGTTTGTTCATTTCAATCTGTTGCCGCCATGCGCTTAACTCATATCACCGAACGTTTTATGTAACTGAAAGATGAGAATGCATGAAACGTTCGTATGTCGTTTGTTTGTCTTCTTGCCGTTGTGACGAACTGGATAAAGAGAACTCAACGTTCCAAATACCGTATATTACCCTGAATGAATATTTAGCCCCCGATTGCTACACTACGTCAGAGAAGTAGGGACCAGGCGACAAAATCCGCAACCTGAACCAAATTGCTTAGCCTAATTAGCACTCATGGCTCGAGTGTGTGTGAAACGTTTGAATATTTTTATTTTGCCCATTCTCATTGTAGCACCGACCAACAGACGTTCTAGCCGATACAGGTGAGTGAACGGGCACAACACACTGCTGAAACCACAACCAGATCAGCTGGCTATGAGTGAGGAGGAGGGATGGAAGCCCATTTCCATTGAAGGTGTCCTGTGCCATGACCCCAGTGCTTTGGCTTCTACGGTCCATGATAGATAAAACCTGGCCATTGACCCACATCTCAGTAACTGTTTCACCGCCTAAGAGACAAATTCGGACTGGGAACCAGCATGCATCGGTGAGTGAAAATGGACGAAGTGAAAACATGACATTTTCCTAACGGATCGTGCTATCATGAAGATTTTCCCACCGAACGCTAAATAATACAAAGCTGCATTCAGGGACGAAACAAACTTACAAACCATCAGACAATCGATCGAAAAGTAACTGTACGGACCGTAAGTGTAAATGACTGACGGAGGTTTAGGGTCGATGCTTTCATTTCATCGAGGGCACTCAAAACTTGTGGGCCTTAGGATGACTAACTTATTCTGCGTGTCTATCTGTTCCATTTTCCTTATGTTGAACAGAAAAGATCCAAATACTTAAACGTGCCACACATGTCCAAGCCATGAATGCTGATTAGGAAAAGTCCTTTGGCTAGGACTTTAGGTCTCGTTGCCTGGTGCTTACCTCTGAAGGGTACTATAGTGAGGATAGACGGTCGCACCATACTACTCACACCACTATTCAGTAGCCGCTTGGATCGAAATGATCGCGGGATAAATACGGGAGAGATATGGAAAGGATCGTTGGAAGGCAGAATAACATTTAATGACTTTCGCCACATGATGGAACTGATATATGGTGTCCAAAGCGACCGGAGCATCCTCAGAAGAGTGCGGTGTGCAAATGAGTGTTTTTGTTCCTAGTCCCGTTGAGACGCTTAGGTGGTGTATTGGTTTCTCCAATAAAACAACCTCCGTGTCATCCGTCTTCTGGATTCACAACAGTACTGTAGGTTCCAAGTGAACTGGTGCTCCTGTGACTTTCATGTCCATTGACAGGGATTGAGTTTACATTAACTTTATGTTAACTTAAGAACAAGAAACCATCTTATCCAATCTCCACTGGATTTAGCATCACGATAAACAGAGTACCTGCATTTTTACATGGATCACCCCTCTATACCAGGCCACCCCGTGGACTTCGTTGAAATCAAAGTCCCGGTTCATGAACACTACACACCTTACCATTTGCATACTCTTCACGCGCGGAACTTTGTCGAGTAAAGTTCATCCAGCAGCTGTTTCCGTCGTTGCTTAAGTGACCTCGTTGCCTAACAAATGTAGTATGCTGTGTTGGTTAGAGCCTCACCAACCATAGAAAACCGTTTTAAAAACGCACCACAGATCTTTCAGTTGATCAACAGAGCACTGCTAATAGGAGTGTGCTGGATCGTCCCCTTTGTTACACGCTCATTCGCTTGGCCCAAAACTGAGAATTGGGGACACGGCAACACCGTTTATTGAAAGGGCAAGTTGAAATTAGGCCACAGAGAGTCTGAATTTATAGGACAGACAGTCATACGTTGCAGTCAGACATACAGTGAATCAAAGTGAAACGGTCATATATGGCAGTCACAGCTTCAGAAAAAATCACGTTACAGAGGACAACAGAAAGCAACGCGAGAAACCACAGTCCAGATATCGCACAGTTGTTCGACCGTACGGCTGCGATCTGGTCAGCTGAGTGGAACCATACCACCACCGACGACCATACCATCCGAACTTGACCGGCCGATCGATGCGACGTAATGCGTCCCAGCCGCTTCGTCAGGAGATACGCCTCTCAACGTTGTTTTACAAAAGAACTTAAAGCTGGCCATAAAGATTGCCGTTCAAAACCACACATATATACGTGAACGAACATTTATCATGTTAAAATTCATCCGTGTAACATCTTCCCATACGCGACTGATTTTCAATTTGTTTCCGACATTGACACGAAAGGGCATTTTACTATCTTTCAGGTTTTGTAGAGCCTCAAAATCCTTTTCCACTGAGCCTGATAGTCGTCAATATCTGCTCCAAAAACAACACTTTTTGGTCGCTTCGGTTAGTGTTACATGTGCAGTTACAATGCTCTCAATGTCAAGCAGTGACGCCCGATACGGACGAACTAGGGTGGAACTTGAATTTGGAATTGCAACCCTGAACACAAATGAACAAAGGAATTTCACATCACCTATTCAACGCGTTTAATCGGCACCTTACTGACAAGACACCAATTCTGAGTAGACGCACTCGTGGTGTTGTGCATTAGAGCCTTTTGTAAGTTATTCCTGTTCGCTTTTATTCACTCTGCAATCCTGCTGACCTGAACGGACTCCATTGCGGTCTATAATTTAAAACAGTGTACCGCGATTCTGTTTTTGACCAACTTGTTTGCTTTAAATGAATGAACCAAAAGCTCTGACAGGTAATCGCAACGAATCGACGATTGAACTGGAAAATCTCCTGCCAGCTATCGTATGGATGAGGTCGAAATTTTACACATCATGTGTTAGGGCGGTAATTTGGAGAACTAACTCATATTGACTGAACTGTTCTACGTTGCTTCGTCAAGATGATCTCCATGAGGAGATTTCTCTGTTGCCTACTGCAGAATGTGAAACTGGTACGTGGTATGTTTGAACCAATACTGTTTCCTGCAACAGTAAAAACTGTTTCGTCTCAATTCGCATTCATAACTGGCACTTGTCAATATCCTAACCGCAAGTCTAACAATGTGAATATCCTGGCGTTCAGCAGCATACCGGAAATCCCTAACTAAGTCGTGACCGCCACGACTATAGTTACTGTAATAAGGCTCAGCCGTCTGAATTTGACACAAAATTGAGACCTCTCATCGAGCTTTTGCACCAACAAGGTGGATAAACTGAATGGGCTATCCGCCTCCTCAATGAACTCTCCCTTCATTTCAATTCCCTGCTGCAAGTATGCTGGAAGTCCCTTGGTACCAAAAGGTTAAAAGCGCTTTGGCAAAATGAAAATCTCGCAAGAGTTTCACAGGTCTCGGGCCGTAGTGTATAATTGTCGGAGTTTGCGTGTCATTTCATCCAGTAGCCAGCTTTAATTGGATTCACTTCAATTTTCCCAAGCCGTAGTTTGCAATTCCTCATTAGTAAAACCACCCCTCATTTCGTTACAGTTTATTATATTTCAAAGTAATCACTGCTTCATCATGGTGAAAATATCTGCCCCCAGCATAATCTGGTGTGCGTCAGAAGAAATGACGGATCGTCGTTTGACCACATAATCACCGATTCCAACGCTCTAATTCATGTCGATGACTTTGAGCGCAAATCCACTCTGATCGAATAATCAATGCACACGGCCGAACGACTTCCTGTGGTTTTGGTCCAACCAGTGTCAGTTAAACGGCTCTCCCGGTTCCCGTTGATCTCCACTTTAGCCTGTTGTCATGTCGATCGCACCTGTAACCGGGATTGCCTTCCGAACTAAAAAAAAAAGACAGTGGGCGAAACGGTTACGTAAATATCGCTTTTTCTTACCCAGTGAACAAAACCTCTGCCATTATCCAAAACTTCCTCGTCTGTGGCATAGCTAGCTACGATTTTTCTCCATCTTCCTTACCTTAAAAGCAATCATTCCTAAGTCAGTTTTTCCGTGACGATTCGAAGTTCGTCCAACTTATTTAGTTCAGTTGTTGTTACCCCGCTGATCAACATGGACGTTTCAGTCGGAATCTGACGGAAGGTGTTATGCAACGTTTCCAGAATCATCCGACGATCGATGATAACAGGCTTAAGCTGTTCCCGGACACCTGGCGGCATTTTCACCATGAACTGGTCGATGAACTCGTGCTGATCCAAATCCTTGTCCAACTTCGGCACGGTTTTTGACAACTTTGCTCGTAATGACACGGCGCATACGACAGTGTCACCTTCGGAGTCAAGCCGAGAGTCCTTGGACCGCCGCAGTGAGTCTTGGTAACCAGCAAGGTCGTCGAATCAAGCGATCAACACCTCCTTTCCGGCTTCCCACTCCGGCCTCGCACGACTCTTTTGTGCCGCTTTCGCCCTGCTTTTGAGGAGCGTCCCCAGGGCCGCCAGCATCGCGCGGGTGGTTTTGACTCGGACTACTTTAGGTACATCCTCGGAGTTTTCCAGGAAGCCTCCAATGTCTGGCTATTTAACGACCGAAGCCACAATTCTAATCAAGGTACCAACTGTTGTAGGTAAAGAATGTGGGTGATATGAGGATTATTCACTCGGAAAACTGACACAGGTGGTATATATTTCAAAATCATTTATACATAACGATAATCTCAGGAAGCTAGGGTTGAAAATGCCAAGTTCACTTAAGGAAAACGCCATCATTCACCGTGAAAAAGATTACACTACTAATCATCACTGGCAAAACTTGAACTTGAATCTAACGTGCTGTTCAGAACGGTTTAGCTGAAGCCGACGGAAATGAGAAAGCCGAGTTCAGTAGTTGTAATTTCTGTCGTTTACGCCGGTTGCGTACAAACGACGCCCCTGTGAATAAAGCCTCACACAGCCCGCCAGATTTGTGCTGATGACTGCTTACTAGAAGAGAAAGCAATGGTAAGAGGGGTCTCAGTCGGAAACAGATAACCGTAGAAGTTTGTCGATATTCATATTAAGCAGAGGACGATCAAGATATGTACGGTTGCAAATATAATACTGACTTCGTCCTACAAGAGTAACTATACCATAGCTAAAGTAAGTTGTGAACTGCAATTTACACTGGCCCTTTTATACCTTGCCTCTGAACTGGATCTGCTACCTTCATCCCGAAGTGTTACTCAGCTCTCTCACACTCGAGTATTACCGAAATTCTGTCACTCATAATCTATCTGCTCACTTGCAGCCGCGATGACTATCGGCAGAACAGATCGGTGTTTACGATAAAGAAGGGCTGAACACGTGTCTAAGTGGCCGGTGCGCGCGACGACCCATAAGACTATGGCAACAGAGCGTGAGAACAGAAACTTGACCTCATTCATTGCAAAGAAACAGGTGGCGTCGCTAACCCGGTCGACTTGTTGGACATCGTATTGTGAGGCCGGAATCCGATTATTCTCGTTTTCTGAGGTACTGATAATCAACACTCAACAACTGGCCCTATTGTGGTGGATTGTCAGGTCGGAGGTGCGAGTTTTCGAACGCTCGGCCGAATACCTCAACGCGGGGGAGGTACGTTCAAAAACCTGNACAGTAAAGATTGTGCTTTATTGGACGCCTTCTCGCTACACTATGAGTGCAAAAACTGTTGATTCAAGTAGTTAGCCTGTCTTGGAACTGATAACAATCGCTCGCTTGATGTAAAGCTCGAATATTGGTCTTTATTGCTGCCACTATTGCATGTTGTACACAATTTAATATTTTAAGTGTGAGTAAACGAAATGTTAACATTCCGTGACGAATATCTTCTTTCGTTGTTCGTGCACTGGATCAAAGGAACTAGGTGTTTCAAAGATGTCACTCAGTTAAAATGAACAATAAAATTTACGAAGTAGCTTATCATCTTTACTACATTTGCCATACAACACAGACAAACTGTCACTTCTGTCTTCGTGTCGGTCAGATGAAGAAACTTGCAAATTATACACATCAACCGTAAATCAAGTCCGGATTACATAAAACGAACAGTACAAAAAAACAGCGATATGTCTGCCGTGATATTTGCAACCTGACAAGTTTTCTTTCCATTATATGTTGGTTTACAGAGGGGTGCGTACTCTAATGAGACTGGGGTGGAGCGGTTCCCTGAGTGGAGAGAGTTGAGTCGATCAGAGCTCACGTACAAGCTGCTGTAGGCGGAATTGCGGTCGATCGGCGCCGACGAATAAAAAAACGGCGATCAGCTGCTGCCGCAAATTTGTTTGCAAGTGGTGAATAAACACGTTTGTCAGATTTAAACAACCGAACTGCTTAAATTAAGGTCGTGGAACGTAACAACGAACAGCCAATCAGAACGTAACAAGACTGTCGTCCAGCAACGCTCATTAATGTAACTTCTGTTAGTTCACCATAAAAAAAGACCGTCTTCCTAATCAATTGAGACAGCTTAGTGCAGCTCAGATGGCTGTTTTTCTGAGGTCCTAGGCTCGGTAGCCAAGTACGCATCAGAAGCGGTGTATGCTTGCCATACGCAACTACGCACGCTGCTGTTGAACTCGCATTTCGACCACCTAACTTGTGGAATGAAACAAAGTAGAACCGTATGCAGCGTCGTTCAGCTATTGCACATTTTCAATTGGGCGAACTGAGCCACTCATTTGTCTTATGTCGACGCCTGCAGACATTATGCTGTAAGTCACTCCCGTGAGAGACTGCGGCCATATGAACCACTAATTTTTATTCATGGAAGGTAATAAACGAGTCTTTTACATTTCTCGATACGGCATCTAATCAGTGAGGTCTAGTACAATAATGGCCATTCTCAGTTGACCGAACATAGCCTATTGGCGGAGTTAATAAATAATGACCGGTGCTAAAACCGCGCTCTTTGTATTCCGTTTAACTGTCCGCAATCCTTCGTGAGCATCACCTATCTTTTCTCAGTCAAACCATGTCGAACAGATCAAGCAGACAGTGTATTCATATCCACCCTGCGGGTCAGAGGTTCAGGCTGCTTGCTCTACACTCTTGCCGTTTTAGCTCCCGTAAAACCGCGCACTTTGTACAAGTACACGTAGTGGAAGAGTGCTATGCACGATTAACCCAATGCGGCAGCTCCCAGCCATGAATGAGCCATGTACCCGTGTGACAAAGATAAACGATCAGATCACATACTACGCGCGCATAATCTAACAGAGTTCCATACGGAATAACTGTAAGAATAGCTGAAAAGCATCCGAATAGAAAACCTTGCCCACCATGAACGAGGTTGGCACTGACACCCTTATCGCGAAAAAGGGACTGTTACGTTGAAATGAGTGCTCTCGGCAGTGTGGTTAAAGCATAGCTCATCCGTTTTGGTACGATGAATATGAAGCACTTGCGACACAGAGCCCCAAGCTCATGACAGTTGGTGCCGACTCTGGGTTGTTGCACACTATGATTCCGCAACCGCTTATAATCGTTTTTACCACCCATCTAATACTTAATGGCTCGCAAAATGCAGTGTGGAATCCCTCAGATGGCCAGCGAAGCGCAAGGCCAGTAAAGAAATCAAAGACTATGAGCCGTCCGTTTGGCAGGTTCTGTTAAGGTCAGTTCGAGACGCAAAACTGTCAGAAATCTTTTCGTTGTGTCAGCCACAGGTAAATTTTACCACTATCTAACTAACCTTCTGCCTACAGTACAGCGCACGGACATTGCAGCACTGACTGAGTACTTGAAATTGAAAGGCTGGGTGCTGAAGAACGTAACTTAACTAGTCAGCGCTCTTACGGTACTAGTTGAGTGGATAACGTGAACGTTTGATGCATTTTTCTGCTGATAACGGTCTGTTTCGGGAGAGTGCTAATTTTCGGCGATTCAGACATCACTGTATCACCTGATGATCTCCATCGCCATATCAGTCGCGGACACAGGTTGACCACAGTCGTCAGCTGTGGATGGCTGTTTCCAAGACTGTAGGTTGGTCTGTAGCATCTACGTGAATTTCGATCATGCACTAATGTGTGTCAAGCTTGTTTTGTTCTCTAGTAGAAAACCATTTCCTTGCCAAACAAATGGGCGCATCTAAACTTACAAACAAACTCTATACCCACCAGAGCACACTTGTCTCCAGTATAGGATCCCTCCCAACGGACGACACTGAGGTACACTTGGCTGCAAACTACTAGGCTTCTTTGCGATCACCGGAATATTCCATCTGGCAACAGCCATAATTCAGTTCGCGTTGAGATCCGGGAACAAATAAGA
Source organism: Paragonimus westermani (assembly GCA_008508345.1). Classification (NCBI taxonomy): domain Eukaryota; kingdom Metazoa; phylum Platyhelminthes; class Trematoda; order Plagiorchiida; family Troglotrematidae; genus Paragonimus; species Paragonimus westermani. Next base: position 9,193 of record QNGE01000694.1, on the reverse strand, counting down.
AAGGATCGCGAGGACCGGTGCCCACAACGCATCGTCGAGGTGGAACAGACCGCTGTTACCGAGACCTCTCGAACTCCTTTTCTTCTCGTTCAACCAACGGGTATCAGGAAGCCACGTATGAGCGATATAATCTGTTAGCCTATTCATAACCTGAAACGACATTTAGGACACTGGATTGAGCACTTCCAACACCAGTTTAACTGACCACCTACTCCGTTGACTGCATCTCTGAGCATCTTCTGCACTCACATATCTGTTGGCTTTTCTTTCAGAGCGACTAACCTCACTTGAGCTCAAGTTACTGAAACAAGGCACTCATCCCAGACAAACTCCCTTCCGCTTTTGTTGTAGATGAGACCCAAACCTTAGTTAAAGAGCTGGTGGCTCTGCTCCATAGATTATGAGTCAGTATAGTCTGCATATGATTGGGACTTGGCTAATGTTATCTGCATTTTCAGCGTGAATTCACATTTCATGCGTCAACCACGGAGGAATGGGTCTGATTCCTATTGCTTAGAATCTGCTTGTAGTCACTGTACTTTGCAGATAGAGCGCAATGCGCGAACAGCCTATTCACGAGGAGCAGTCCGGATTTTGTCCTGGTTATGGCTACATTGTTCACATCTTTGCACTCCACCGGATACTTGAACTCTGACGTTCATGTAGACGACCTACACTTGTTTTTTAGGCAGCAAAGGGATGTTGGATTCAATTGACAAAGTTATAATCTGAGACTGCCTATCGAGTAAGAGTTTGCCTGAGAAGTATGTCGACATCCTGAAGGCAATTTACAATCGAAACTCGGGCTTGTTTAGGACTCAAATCACCAACCTTCAGAATCTCACGCGGGATCCGACAAGCTTTCCTAGACCCTTTTCTTATTCAGCTCTTCAGTGGACGAAGTCTTAAAGTGCATTATAGCAGACTGCAAATGAGATGTAAAGTGATTCCAGATGTCAAACTCCCATATCTTATAGTATGCAGACGATGTTTTTGAAATCACTGATAGTTAATATTGAGGCCAGAACAATGCAGACAAATTAGAAGTTTCAGTTTGTTTGTTGTGGCCCTTACATTTTTTAAGTGTAACGTGCTGTTGCAAGATCGGCAGGACTCTGCAATTAATCTCGTCCATTGTAGTGAACAGTTGGAGGTAGTCGAGGATTTCGTGCATCGTAAGAGTTGCACCAGCGCTGGTAGAATGTCCGACGTAACCACAAATCATATGGCTGAAAATCGTATAGCGCTTGCCAACCTACGCCGTATGTGGCGCCTACACGATCTCAGTCTTCCAGTAAAAGTTCGGGTGTGTGATGCCGTCATGAATGCGAGACTTGGTCTGTTCGCGCGGAGGATGTCTACGGAGTATCCGTTTTCAACTATCATTGCCCCCGACATGTTAGCAATGATGAAGTTCGCCGACGTGACTTCTAGTCGGACAGACTGTCGATCCTTAAATCTGCTGATCTCGTCTGAAGCTTCGTCGGCATGGTTACATCTTACAAATGCCAACTCAGCGCCCGCCATGCCGTGCCTTGTTTGCGGGTGCTGGGTTAGGCTAGAGGCGTTTATGTAGTGGCTAACGAATGATTCAGTTCGGGGGAATGAAGGCAACGACACTGAGGGTTGCCTCAATAGGTTGTTATCTGACTGAGTGTCTAAAGAACAGTGAACGCCTTTTGTTGAAGACAATTTCTGAAATAGCGAAGAATAGAGATCAATGGCGCTCATGTTGCACCAGTGTAATGCTTTTTCTCCCTGCACATCTTTAACTCACAGTCCCCGATTTCCTCTCGTTTGGTACGTCTTTCACTTTCTGTTTTTTGTCGTGTTAAATATGTATACATTTTTCGGTGTCGTAATAACTGTTGGTTAGCGTCACTTTCGTAGTGCCTCCTATTAACCGGATAGACGGAGGGGTCTGTTCTCAAGTCGTTATCGCATCATCACTTTTGTGATTGTGAATGCCACTAATGTAGGACGGACGCATACCGGCTGTGTACGTGCACTGACAAACCTATTTTTAGTTCATAGAAAAGCAGACTGCTTGCGTCATTCGATTTGATAACTCGGAGTATCATCAACGGTGAACTGTCTCAATCTTGTCGTACTCGATCTAGGAAGTGAGGGCGCCAAACGAGCGTAACAATCTTGCTTCTGGAGAGTCGGTCCACTATTCTCGCGGCTCACGGATGTTCAGTACCATGGGATCGGGGCCATCACGGTTTGTGAAGTCGGTAACCGAAGGTTTTGGGTGAAATGATGGCTTTTCAGATTCGGTGACGTGAGTGTTGTTGCTTGTTTGAGTTATCCGTGAAGCCTGGTAGTGAAAGCGGCAAGGGAGATGCCTTCTTACTCTCCCACAGAACCCATATGTTTCCTTGCGTAACGTAAGCATCTTGATATTAATGGTTTGAGGTTATACAGACGCCCTATACATTAAGTGGCATTCTATTCCTCACGGTGAGACTGGACCTTGACGTGGTGTGACGGCTTGCGCATCTCGATGACCTATTGGGCTCAGCTGGACAGAGTTACTCATACCAGGCAGGCCAACAGGTAGAGGTCTGACAAACCACAGTCTCCTGGTCCTCCAGGTTGGGGGTTGGAAGATGGTTGGCATCTCTTCCTGAAAAACGTACCATTTCTGGTACACCGCCACCCACCCGCTGCCTTGCGGTACA
>QNGE01000693.1:224305-240717 GCA_008508345.1 Paragonimus westermani | reverse complement strand
CATTATGCTTACTGGAGTTGTGAACGCGCACCTTTGGTCGTCTTACACCGAAGGAGAGGGGGCTAGGTGGTACGTTTGGTGTGCAGACGCAACACGCTGACGATGGCGATCGGCCTTACTTACGTCTCCCAGATTCCCTATGTCCAGCTACGCGTTTCGGCCCAACTACGACAGTATGTCACATGCAGACCACTGCATTGTCCAACTCAACCACCGGAACAACTTGACCATATCAACCCTCAGGGTGGCACCTTATTCATTTTGGAGAGACCACATCAATACGGACTAGACCGTTGCTTGTGCTTGCTGTGTTTTATCGTTTTCCCTGGGGTCATCATCCCACAAACAAAGCGTTTAGCTTGGATTTAAGGGATGAGAATGTACGAACCCTTTGCCAATCAATGCTGACAGTAAACTAGCTCCAGTTACAAGTTTGAAGAGGAATAAATGACCACTACACACAGGCCTTAACAGTTACGGGAACTCCTTGCAAATAAGTTTATTCCAAAACAACATGTCAGGTACGACAGAGATAGGTGTCTGTTGAGTTACGTAAACTTACGTACAAACGTCGACTAGTCTCCTTGAATCCAAATACGGCAAAGGTCGCCGTGAACTATGACGCATACTAACGAAGGGTGTGCGAGAAACAAGCAAGCAAACGAAACGAAGAACGCGATTTATCGAGAATTAGCCGGGTGTTGTCCCTGATTCCTGGTTGCACCGACAGTCGCTAATGTGTTAATGATACCATACTGCCACAACGAGACTGGGACGCGATGTGACGGCTAACGCTTCTCGATAACCTATCGGGCTGAATTGGACTATGTGACAACCAAACCAACAATCACTTATAGTAGGCAGGCCAACAGGCAGAATTCTGACGAACCAGTCTCGTGGTCCTTCAGGTTGGGGATTAAAAGAAGATTGGCCCCTTCTCACGGAGAAAGCACCAGCTCTGGTACACTGTCACCCACTCGATGCCTTGCGGTACAGGCTTTTGAGTCAAAGACTTTGGTTGAGAACCCTAATCGTTCTCCTGTATTGGTCCGAGTGTCCCGGCCGCAACTCAGCTCACGCACACAACGGTGAATGCACACGGCACTGTTAATTCCATACTGCATCAACCTTCTCGCAGCATAAACTGAATCGCCCCATCTGCTGCATACGGCAGGGTGGATAGGCGAAAACACGTTATTACTGATCACTCTGCCACTGTCCTATCCAATTTACCTCTCAGGCACATCTGGATTCCCATTTCTGGTGATTACTCTGCAGGTCCTACAGGAGGTATGACAAATCATAGTAACAGTGTGTTGGTAAACCCAACTGTTAATGTTCAGGCTCAGGCCTCCCTCGTTCCTTGCTGAGGTCTAGAATGCGAATTACTACAGGTGCTTTCAACGTTTGCACTTTGAAACATGTGGGTCAACAGACCGCACTCACATGAACGCTGGACTCACTGAACGTCGATGTCCACTGCATCTCGGAGATTATAGTCGCGGATGGTAGTCAGTGTGGAACTGATAGCGCCCACCGACAGCACCGGATATCGGTTGTACACTTCAGATGACTCCACGGCCGCCACTACCGATCGGGCCGAAGTAGGTGTAGTCCTGAGCACGATGGCCACAGCCGCATTGGTAGATTGGAGCCCTGTTAGGGGTAGATTTTGTACTGTCCGCTTGGTGATTTCTTCCAAGGCGGACTGTGAGTACAAATCCTTTCGTTGTGTTTTTTCTATGTTCCGACTGACCGTGGTGAAGTCAGTGTGAAGGGCGCCTTTCACTCGGATCTGGTTGCTCCCCTTCGGCGGACACATGGTTCTGTTATAGTGATCCTGGTCGAACGTGTGCATGCTCAGTTCGGCCGCCTTAGTGATGTCTAGACTCATTTAGGTAGCATGTTTGGACTGGCGTCTTATTGTTTATGTGATGACGATCAGCTGTTGTAACTGTATGCTGAGCACAGGCTATTTTTAGCCAGCATTCGTTTTAATCATCGTGCGCATCACTGTTATGCTTGACACCTCCTTCTCCGAATCAGACCTATTGTCAGCCAGACCAGACGTTTGTAAGTTATGGATATCGTGGCTTCAGTCAGGACTGTCATTCTTATCAGAGTGCATACTTAGATCCAGATCATGCGCTGGTGCATTGCAGTTTTGTTCTTACTTTTGCTGGGCAATGACCCCATCGACAACCACAACTGGCTTTTGAGAAACTGGCTATACGGTCGATAAAGGATAAATACCAAACTAGTCTAGAAAGCAAGCTTTGTAGTTCTCACCTGGAAGATTTTGGTGCCTGACGGACGAAAATTTCACAGGTCATTCATGGAGTAGGCGCTGTAGTGTGTGGCACGGTGGTTTATGGGTTAAACGAACGTTGAATCTCAAAGCAATCCCTGGAGTTGTCAGTTGCTAGACGGAGCATACTTTCTGGCAGTCCATATAACAGGTTTAGGAGCAGCAGCGTAGTCTGGCAGCTGATCATCAGGTTTGGCTAATGGTGAAGGTTGATGGAATGGAAACCGCTTTTGCCTTAAGGCATACTGGCAGATTCTTCACATTTATCTCTTTATGTTGGTCTGGGGCGACTGTCTGTCAGTGAAGTCATCAGCGAAGCAGATGGCACACTCGTCCGTAATAAGTCCGGAAGATCAGAGCGGTGGGTGGGACACTTTGAGAATCCGTTTGTCTGGTCTCTTGTTCCTACTGTGTTTCCACCACACTTACCTGGCCTTTACTGGCACCTCAGCGTGGTGGTGAGGTTTTTGTGCTGTTTTGATCTCGTGAGCCACTTCGACTTCGACTTCGGTCCCTACAGGTTCGGCCATATCCGATTGGCTAGAGTGGCGCAACGAGATAAAAGGGAGATGCGTTCGTTGTGGATACTGCCGGTGTGTTGTTTGGTTCGATTTCGTGTTTGTTTTCGCCTGGTCTGATTCGGTGTGTAGATGTGATATTTTTGTCTGCGCAGTATTTCCTCCCATCCCCAGAGCGAGTGTGCTGAATTTCCCGGTGTGTGACTGCGGGACTTGTTCTAATTGATCGGTTCTGATGCGTACGTGTGCGTGTCTCTCCTGCCGCCTTGCGGTACACGCTTGTGAGCCTGTCTAGATCCTGTCTAGATCTGGACATCCTGGCCATATCCAACTCCCTCATAAAATGTGACAGTATGGACTAAACCACATTCTGTACTGCATCAGCCGTCGCGCAGGCGAAACCGGATCACCGTATCTGCTGCGCATTTCAGGGTGGATAGGCGAAAATATGCTACTGCCCGACACACTTTCATATTGCCCCTCTAACTTGAGCCCTCTAGCAGATAATGCTCGTTCAGGTCTCAGTAACCCGAAGACCAACTTGAGGCAAGCCCAGGGACTCAAGACGGTGTGTGTTGGAGCACGAAATGTGCGCGTGCTGGTATATCGATGCAGTTTCACAGATCTGCCAGAACGGCGTACCGCACTGATCGCGACGGAACTGCGTCTCTATGGAGTCGACGTAGCAGCCTTGAGTGAGACAAGGCTCGCAGACCAAGGTAAGTTGTTGGAAGCAGGTGCTGGATACACCATCTGCTGGGTAGGTTACTCGGTAGACGTTGCTCAGGAGCACGGTGTCTGTTGCTGCCGGGACGCCCAGACCAATACAGGCGAACTACTGGGGTTCTCAACCAAAGCCTTTGGCTTGAAAGCCTATACCACAAGGCATCGGGTGAGTGACAGTGTACCAGCGCTGGTGGTTTTCCGGGAGAACGGGCCAATCTTCTTTTAATCCCCAACCTAAAGGACCAGGAGACTGGTTCGTCAGACTTCTGCCTGTTGGCCTGCCTAGTATGAGTGACTGTTGGTTTGGTCGCCACACAGTCCAATTCAGCTCGATACGTTGTCGAGAGGCGTAGGCCGTTACACCGTTTCCATATCCAGTGTTGTGCAATTTATTGCCTGGCGTTCGCGTCATGGTTGATACAATTATCTAGTCTTGCCTTCAGCTGGTATGTAATCCATTTCGACCTGTTACAGTCAACTTTTTCGGAATGTGATATCCACAGAGATTGTGAGAAGTGGGTCTTGGTGCTTGCTGTTCCATAACTTGTGGAAACAGTAAACATTGAATCCCAGAAATATCATGAGGGCTTCTTAGCGGTTGGTGGGATATCTCGGCTATTTTCTCACGTAGGAAATAAAAAAGGGATACAAGAAGGGATTTCGGATTTAACTTAGTCGCAGTTCGGGAAATTTAGCTGATCGACAAAGGTGATGGTGTAAAGGCTGTCACGTGCTGTAGCGGCACCTGTTTAAGATTGGAATAACTATTGATTGGGAGGACTCACCTACGAAATGGGTCGTGGGGTCATTTGGTATATGAAATGAATCCGAGGATAAAATGCCAAACCGCGAGTTTTATCACTGCTTCCCAACTCAATGTGCTGGATCAGACCACTTAAATTAACCCTCAGTGTTCGGACCAACTATCAACTATCAAGCCATTGCGACAGGCTTCAAATTTGCGGATCATCTTTTTACCACGTAGCATCACTAACCTTTTATCCAGGGCCAGTACGGTCACAGCTAACGATAGGCAGCTTGACTTTCCTGATGGAAATGTCGTTCCCATTTCTTCACTCGTTCATCGAAGTAATTCCCACAGTCCTCACTCAAACCATTCGTGGATGCGCTTCGGTTCACGACGGCCATTGTCATATTCTGAGTTAGGAGGATCAATCGAAGTGTATTCATTAGCCCTGACGGATCAGCAAGAATGTCCTCTTACCGTGTCTGTATTGGTCGCTCATATTAACCCCCCACAACCAGTTCGTGCGTCTGTTAAGGTTTACTTCCACTGCTTGTTTAGGTTATGCCACTGCTGTGACCTGGGAAGTGCGATCGTCAGTGTTATCAAAGTGGCTCTTAAATCCCCGTTAGTTAATTTTAAATGGACTGTTTAGCATTTTCAAGCAGGTGTTCCCTGAGCAAACGGCAAGGTAAAAAAGGGTGGGGCAGCCACATGGTTTGATTTAAGGTGGACACTCTGAAGTGAGAATTTTTTGATGGAGTGACATTACCCGTGTTTGATGACAATATGGTCAGTGCGTCCTTGATTAGGTTGCACGAAGTAGTCTCCGTATGGTGCGTTGCCATTTCCCATTAGAATGTGTGTGGGCTCGATATGTAGAACATTCGAGTTACTCACAATTGCATCAGTCGCCTTTAGCTCGCTGCTCATCCACTTCACTTCTAGAAGTGGACGGTCAAATTTTGCTCTCCTACCACCAACAGACACGTTAATACCCGAAACCTCAGTTTATCTCAAGAGATCAAAAGGACATCGTACGAAATATCATTGATAGAATCTGAATTATTGCTTCCTGGGGCATATGCAGATGTGAACAACAAACCATGCCTTCCTGGCTCCACACTAGCCATTATTCACCGGAGTCCAATCCGTTAAACGTTGCTCCGCCGTATAAATCACTGCGAGCGCAGCTCCTCCTTGGCTGCAAAATTGGGCTCCATCGTCACCAGAGATCGTGATTGAGGGCCGCAAGCCGGTGGCAATTGAAAACGCCCGTTTTGGATACCACATCTAATTCCCGACTCCAGAGAAGCCTGTGGTCATCAGATGCACTTACCAGTCGTCTTGGCTTGAAGAAGTTAGAATTAGAAGCATGGGATTATGTACAGTGGGAAAAATTCCATTGTTCTTTGAGAAGAACACCACCTATTCTGCAGATGAGGCTTCGCTTAGTGGATTCTGCCTACAGGCTGTGTCTGAGCAGTCTGATTTACGAGTCGACAGGGTATTGGGTTTTCTTGAGAAACATCATCCAGAGTCTTTTACTCAGAAGTCTGGCCTGTAGTTCAACAAGGTGTAAGGTTTTCTTCAAACAAGTTACTCAGTAATATAACCGACTTAGCAGTACACTGTTGGTCGAGCCCCAGGGTGCGCTGAGCAAAACACTGGTAGCTGTTTCCGATTGTTGTTACATGCAGTAGGTGTACAAAGCTTTATAAAACTTCTGTGAATTGCTGTTCGGTTTTTAGCCTTATACAATCACGTCGGTGGTCACGAACAACGGGTGCACGATTCGAGTGCTTTTCTTACGCCATTTCTAGCCTCTTTATTTGGATGACAGTAGTGCTGCAACTGCAAAAATAGTGCCACTGCGTGTCCCACTGCCTAAGCCATCCTACGCAGTTGGTAGTTCCGCACGCAACCCTTTAATTATAAGTGTTTTTCTGATTGCTTTCCTTTGCCTTCTCTGACGTTTTTCCCGGTAGGACTGAATTTCTGGTCAACGTAGGTAAGGTCTTGAAAGTTTAGAAACAAATGCATACTTTGAAATGTGCAAACCACGACTGTACGTAGGCGTCGATTGTTAATATACTGTTATGGATGACGTTAAAATTAAATACTTAGCTTTTCGGTATATGTGTCCTCCCGCATTTGCTTGCATTTGGGCTACTGGCCGACGTACACAAGTGGCATTTTTTGCTAACCCTTTTCTGTTCGAGCGTCCGAAGTCACTGTGACTCAAATAGAAGCTAAAATAACTTAGCTGTATAGGTACTGACTTCTGAAATTAGAATACAGCTATTGACAAACGGCGGGTAAGTTACTACACCGATGGACATGATAGTTTCGATTATGGAATCGTCAGACTAAATTCTTATATATATATATCTATATATATATATGGCAGCCGTTGTAGTGTTTATTGGTGTCATTCACCATGCACTAGTTTATAATTGGTTTGGCTTGGTCTACCTTGTGGTTGCGTCGTTCTTTCTATCCTTCTGAATAGTCCTTTCAAATTGCAGTTATTCGCGGCGCTGTTGGGACTGTGTTTTCATTGTCGTTATGTTATCAACCTTTCAGCCAAGAAGAACGGTGGTTCCGCGACTCGCAACGTACTCACGGAGACTATCGTGGCTGGTACTTTATTCCCGCTAACCCAGCCGGTGTAAACCGTGGCCGTCGGGAATTGGAGCTGGATCAGGAAATGGGCGAGCTCATCAGTCGTTGATCGTAGTCGCTGATAGTAATTTTATCACACTTTCGTTTGTACCCCTTCAACGCACACCTGTTAGTCGATTCACTTAGATGTATATATAAATTCTTCACCCGTATTGGCCTTCTTTCACAGTCCCTGCGGTGTCCACAGTGAGGTTTGAGAGCCAGTGGCAGTAGTTAGGTGTGGGTCAATTCTGTCTTACTATGTTCTTAAAGTTGAATCCGATCTGAATGAAGTGAAAATCAGCTGCAAATTGATAATGTGTTTTTCCTCGGTCGGTCATTTGCGGATTGATTCCACAAGCTTTATGCTATTACAGTTGTTTACGAATTTAACGTTTTATGAATTCTTCAGGAACATTGGGAAATTTAACCACTTCCTTCGTAATACCTCTCTAACCGACGCAAGTTACATGTCTGCACGCCCCATAGTCTGTACTCAACTTTGTGGGCTGTAACTGGTAACGATCCATATGGTTCACTGAGCGCCTGTCTTCACACATAACCCTCGGACTCGCGTTCAATTCTGCGCGAGGCTGAAGCGCCCTTTTTCACAGGGGCTGTATTTTGGATCTGTACCCATTGGCATTTTGATCCGCTGAATGGGAAACCTTGTGTTTATGGCGAAGCCGGACAAGGCCTAGTCAGATGAACCGTGCGTACAAAATCAGGGAATAGAGGCATTTGTGGTTGGTGTATTTTGCAGACTTTGTAATGACCAGCGTTCGTGTGGCTTTTTTAAGGATGTCGGCTACAACCGTGTTTTCCCGCTTGTCTGTTCGGTACGCTTGCTTCTATGTACGCCTGCTATAGGATGTCCGATACAAACTCAATACCACTCTCTTCAGTCGTGCAACTAATTGCACACAACGAATGCTTGATTGCTCTTTTACGACTCGTTTGTTATTCCATTCTTCAAGGTTGTTCAATCTGTACCTTTTCGGACGTTGTTTAATGCACTCGAAGGTTTTTACGCACTTTTCTCTTGGTGCGCTTCCGAGTGCCGCCGAGTTTGATGGAGGCCACTTCGCGCTTCTTTCCGCTCCTCTTAGTTTCTGCCGTTGGTCCCAGATTAGGCTACAGTTAACTAATATTTCCACACTGCTTGCAATATATGGTTTGTTTTCAAACCTTGTCACGTTCTTTTATTTCGATGCTTGTTGGGACTACGTTCCGATTGCTCTTCAGGGAAGATGTTTCAGATTGCTAGTGGACGAAGGTCAAGCGTACTCCCACCTGTCCGCTACGAAGTACGTCACTGCCGTCTGCGACAGCTATCTGTAATGAGCATGACATTCGGTCACTCTGAGAAAGGGTACTACCATCTTCGCCTGTGTTCTAACTGTCTAATAATTTAACTTTTAGTATAGCATCGTGCAGACGGTCAACACGTTGTGAAGTGCCTTGTTACCATTTCCGTTTCGCGGTCATTGGTTTGTTGTATTTTAATCGTATCGGGGGCACTTTTCAAGAAGGCGATGTACATTTCCACTTTGGTTAATTTTGGCCTGCTCGCTAACTGATGTGCCTCTGTAGTTGATGGGTTCTCTGCCTTTTCCAACATGAGTATGAGCCCCTACGGTATGAGGAGTGTACAGATAAGCAGACGGAAGAGATTGCTTGCTCTTGTAAGATGTGTGCTCACTTGGTTATAACAGTGATCATGCCACATTCATTTCAGAAATCGACTAATATTTAGACCAGTTTTCTCTTCATCATAGCAGAGATTCTTAATGAAAGGATTTTGTTGGTTCAATGAACCTGGCATGACTTGTGCAGAATCTAACGAGAGAATGTACTTAAATGTTTTTGTCATTATGTCCACCAACTTAGTTATTGATGAGTAGCCGGGGATCTCGTTTATTTTCAAGTTGAACATCGCTCACATTTGATCGCAGCCTTCACATTCAGATAGACGTTCCAGCCAGCCTCCTCCGAAAAGAAGCACTAGACTACTCATCAATAATCTAAAATATCACCTTGCAGATTCAATGAGATCAGTGATTTCGACCTGTCTTAGAAGTCCTAATCGCGAGCTTATCGATTGGAGTTAACAGGCAGTAACTGTGTCTCCTCTCGAAACGATCGGGCAACCCGATCATTGCTCACAAGCGAGAGTGGTTGAGCGTTCAGATTTGATACTTCGGTCGTGTCTAATGTGAGCTGAACGGCGCAGTGGTCAACACGGTTACCTCATGGAATGGCCGGAGTTCAAATTCCGACCGTGACAAGGATATACACCACTGACGAGCTCTGATAAGAGCGAAACTCGAGTCTAGTGCTTTTTTTCGAAAGAGGCTGGCTGGAAAGTCTATCTGAATGCGAAGGCTGTGATCAAATGTGAGTGATGTTCAGCTTGAAAATTGGTTATCCCCATGACGTGACAGGCGTTGCTTTTCCATCTGTTTCCGGGCTTGTGTGATGCCCACATGTAGTGGTTGTCAGGGGGAATGTTGTTTGGCAACAAGCAGACTGTTTCTATGTTCCAAGTTGAACAAAATGCTTGCTTGATTGTCTTATTCGCATTCAGGTGAGCTTTTCGGCCAATCCACTCCGAATGACTTGTATGAGTGGGAAGGCTGTGACCAAGTGTGGATGGAGTTCAAATTGAAGTAATATAAATCCCCAAATTTCTAAGCATTTTGACTTTGTTGAAGCGTACATTCGGAACAACGGCTTGTTTTATTTCGCGGTCATTCTGTCGTTTTAGTCAAGTGCTGATGAAAAGGTTCCGGTTGGATTTATGGTTTACTCGAAAGCTGAAGTGGTCTCTTTATGGTGCTAACCTTTCATGTTTCGCACTGCAGGCAACCAGGACCGTCTGTGTATCCTCGAGATCGTGCATTCAGATTTTAGGTGACATTGTGTGGGCGGCCTTTTTGTTTGACTGCAAAGCTAGGTTCATTCGAGCTGGGGCCGTATATAGAGTGTCCAACGTTCCAGTGGCGTTTGGTGGGAACACCTTGTTGGCAAACGTGGAGTTCGCTGGTCGGTCTTCTAAGCAAACAGAGACTGTCCACCGCTGATCCGGACAACCTCGTCTCACAGGCCTAGTTGACGGTCTTTCATGCCTTCAATGGTATGAGGTATTCCAGTTGTTCAGGCATCATTATTCTTACTGGAGTTGTGAACGCGCACCTTTGGTCGTCTTACACCGAAGGAGAGGGGGCTAGGTGGTACGTTTGGTGTGCAGACGCAACACGCTGACGATGGCGATCGGCCTTACTTACGTCTCCCAGATTCCCTATGTCCAGCTACGCGTTTCGGCCCAACTACGACAGTATGTCACATGCAGACCACTGCATTGTCCAACTCAACCACCGGAACAACTTGACCATATCAACCCTCAGGGTGGCACCTTATTCATTTTGGAGAGACCACATCAATACGGACTAGACCGTTGCTTGTGCTTGCTGTGTTTTATCGTTTTCCCTGGGGTCATCATCCCACAAACAAAGCGTTTAGCTTGGATTTAAGGGATGAGAATGTACGAACCCTTTGCCAATCAATGCTGACAGTAAACTAGCTCCAGTTACAAGTTTGAAGAGGAATAAATGACCACTACACACAGGCCTTAACAGTTACGGGAACTCCTTGCAAATAAGTTTATTCCAAAACAACATGTCAGGTACGACAGAGATAGGTGTCTGTTGAGTTACGTAAACTTACGTACAAACGTCGACTAGTCTCCTTGAATCCAAATACGGCAAAGGTCGCCGTGAACTATGACGCATACTAACGAAGGGTGTGCGAGAAACAAGCAAGCAAACGAAACGAAGAACGCGATTTATCGAGAATTAGCCGGGTGTTGTCCCTGATTCCTGGTTGCACCGACAGTCGCTAATGTGTTAATGATACCATACTGCCACAACGAGACTGGGACGCGATGTGACGGCTAACGCTTCTCGATAACCTATCGGGCTGAATTGGACTATGTGACAACCAAACCAACAATCACTTATAGTAGGCAGGCCAACAGGCAGAATTCTGACGAACCAGTCTCGTGGTCCTTCAGGTTGGGGATTAAAAGAAGATTGGCCCCTTCTCACGGAGAAAGCACCAGCTCTGGTACACTGTCACCCACTCGATGCCTTGCGGTACAGGCTTTTGAGTCAAAGACTTTGGTTGAGAACCCTAATCGTTCTCCTGTATTGGTCCGAGTGTCCCGGCCGCAACTCAGCTCACGCACACAACGGTGAATGCACACGGCACTGTTAATTCCATACTGCATCAACCTTCTCGCAGCATAAACTGAATCGCCCCATCTGCTGCATACGGCAGGGTGGATAGGCGAAAACACGTTATTACTGATCACTCTGCCACTGTCCTATCCAATTTACCTCTCAGGCACATCTGGATTCCCATTTCTGGTGATTACTCTGCAGGTCCTACAGGAGGTATGACAAATCATAGTAACAGTGTGTTGGTAAACCCAACTGTTAATGTTCAGGCTCAGGCCTCCCTCGTTCCTTGCTGAGGTCTAGAATGCGAATTACTACAGGTGCTTTCAACGTTTGCACTTTGAAACATGTGGGTCAACAGACCGCACTCACATGAACGCTGGACTCACTGAACGTCGATGTCCACTGCATCTCGGAGATTATAGTCGCGGATGGTAGTCAGTGTGGAACTGATAGCGCCCACCGACAGCACCGGATATTGGTTGTACACTTCAGATGATTCCACGGCCGCCACTACCGATCGGGCCGAAGTAGGTGTAGTCCTGAGCACGATGGCCACAGCCGCATTGGTAGATTGGAGCCCTGTTAGGGGTAGATTTTGTACTGTCCGCTTGGTGATTTCTTCCAAGGCGGACTGTGAGTACAAATCCTTTCGTTGTGTTTTTTCTATGTTCCGACTGACCGTGGTGAAGTCAGTGTGAAGGGCGCCTTTCACTCGGATCTGGTTGCTCCCCTTCGGCGGACACATGGTTCTGTTATAGTGATCCTGGTCGAACGTGTGCATGCTCAGTTCGGCCGCCTTAGTGATGTCTAGACTCATTTAGGTAGCATGTTTGGACTGGCGTCTTATTGTTTATGTGATGACGATCAGCTGTTGTAACTGTATGCTGAGCACAGGCTATTTTTAGCCAGCATTCGTTTTAATCATCGTGCGCATCACTGTTATGCTTGACACCTCCTTCTCCGAATCAGACCTATTGTCAGCCAGACCAGACGTTTGTAAGTTATGGATATCGTGGCTTCAGTCAGGACTGTCATTCTTATCAGAGTGCATACTTAGATCCAGATCATGCGCTGGTGCATTGCAGTTTTGTTCTTACTTTTGCTGGGCAATGACCCCATCGACAACCACAACTGGCTTTTGAGAAACTGGCTATACGGTCGATAAAGGATAAATACCAAACTAGTCTAGAAAGCAAGCTTTGTAGTTCTCACCTGGAAGATTTTGGTGCCTGACGGACGAAAATTTCACAGGTCATTCATGGAGTAGGCGCTGTAGTGTGTGGCACGGTGGTTTATGGGTTAAACGAACGTTGAATCTCAAAGCAATCCCTGGAGTTGTCAGTTGCTAGACGGAGCATACTTTCTGGCAGTCCATATAACAGGTTTAGGAGCAGCAGCGTAGTCTGGCAGCTGATCATCAGGTTTGGCTAATGGTGAAGGTTGATGGAATGGAAACCGCTTTTGCCTTAAGGCATACTGGCAGATTCTTCACATTTATCTCTTTATGTTGGTCTGGGGCGACTGTCTGTCAGTGAAGTCATCAGCGAAGCAGATGGCACACTCGTCCGTAATAAGTCCGGAAGATCAGAGCGGTGGGTGGGACACTTTGAGAATCCGTTTGTCTGGTCTCTTGTTCCTACTGTGTTTCCACCACACTTACCTGGCCTTTACTGGCACCTCAGCGTGGTGGTGAGGTTTTTGTGCTGTTTTGATCTCGTGAGCCACTTCGACTTCGACTTCGGTCCCTACAGGTTCGGCCATATCCGATTGGCTAGAGTGGCGCAACGAGATAAAAGGGAGATGCGTTCGTTGTGGATACTGCCGGTGTGTTGTTTGGTTCGATTTCGTGTTTGTTTTCGCCTGGTCTGATTCGGTGTGTAGATGTGATATTTTTGTCTGCGCAGTATTTCCTCCCATCCCCAGAGCGAGTGTGCTGAATTTCCCGGTGTGTGACTGCGGGACTTGTTCTAATTGATCGGTTCTGATGCGTACGTGTGCGTGTCTCTCCTGCCGCCTTGCGGTACACGCTTGTGAGCCTGTCTAGATCCTGTCTAGATCTGGACATCCTGGCCATATCCAACTCCCTCATAAAATGTGACAGTATGGACTAAACCACATTCTGTACTGCATCAGCCGTCGCGCAGGCGAAACCGGATCACCGTATCTGCTGCGCATTTCAGGGTGGATAGGCGAAAATATGCTACTGCCCGACACACTTTCATATTGCCCCTCTAACTTGAGCCCTCTAGCAGATAATGCTCGTTCAGGTCTCAGTAACCCGAAGACCAACTTGAGGCAAGCCCAGGGACTCAAGACGGTGTGTGTTGGAGCACGAAATGTGCGCGTGCTGGTATATCGATGCAGTTTCACAGATCTGCCAGAACGGCGTACCGCACTGATCGCGACGGAACTGCGTCTCTATGGAGTCGACGTAGCAGCCTTGAGTGAGACAAGGCTCGCAGACCAAGGTAAGTTGTTGGAAGCAGGTGCTGGATACACCATCTGCTGGGTAGGTTACTCGGTAGACGTTGCTCAGGAGCACGGTGTCTGTTGCTGCCGGGACGCCCAGACCAATACAGGCGAACTACTGGGGTTCTCAACCAAAGCCTTTGGCTTGAAAGCCTATACCACAAGGCATCGGGTGAGTGACAGTGTACCAGCGCTGGTGGTTTTCCGGGAGAACGGGCCAATCTTCTTTTAATCCCCAACCTAAAGGACCAGGAGACTGGTTCGTCAGACTTCTGCCTGTTGGCCTGCCTGGTATGAGTGACTGTTGGTTTGGTCGCCACACAGTCCAATTCAGCTCGATACGTTGTCGAGAGGCGTAGGCCGTTACACCGTTTCCATATCCAGTGTTGTGCAATTTATTGCCTGGCGTTCGCGTCATGGTTGATACAATTATCTAGTCTTGCCTTCAGCTGGTATGTAATCCATTTCGACCTGTTACAGTCAACTTTTTCGGAATGTGATATCCACAGAGATTGTGAGAAGTGGGTCTTGGTGCTTGCTGTTCCATAACTTGGGCGAACACTAAGTAATAAAAAAGGGATACAAGAAGGGATTTCGGATTTAACTTAGTCGCAGTTCGGGAAATTTAGCTGATCGACAAGGGTGATGGTGTGAATGCATCTTGGGGCATATGCAGATGTGAACAACAAACCATGCCTTTCTGGCTCCACACTGGTCACTATTCACCGGAGTCCAATCCGTCAAACGTTTTCCCGCCGTGCAATTCGCTGGGAGCCCAGCTTCTCCTCGACTGCAAAATAGGGCTCCGTCGTCACCAGAGATCGTGATTGAGGGCCGCATGCCGGTGGCAGGTGAAAACGCCCGTTTTGTTATCACATCTAATTCCCGACTCCAGAGAAGCCTGTGGTCATCAGATGCATTTACCAGTTGTCTTGGCTTGAAGAAGTTAGAATTAGATGCATGTGATTATGTACAAAGTTAACAATTGCAGTCTGATTTGTAGTCTTCGGACCGTACGGCATTTGTGATCGTCTGCTCCACGTGTGTTCTACTCGTGAGGTAGTTATCACACACACCCGATTCCAGGTGGATTCGAGCGAGATGACGACGTGGACTGATGCACGAATTGGCAACTCATCAAAGAGCAAATCGCAGCAGCAGCCACGATGTCCATCGCTCTGGAGTGTACGAAACATCCGGACTTGTTCGACGACTGCAACCTGGTTCTCGCTGAATTGGTACGCGAGAAGAATGCCACGTTCGCTGCTTCCACAGTGGACCCAGACAATGAAGCGAACAAGGCCACGTTCCGGAGTATCCTCGGTCAACTGGTCGAGCGTGTTCGCGGAATCAAAGACGATTAGCGGGGGAAGGAAGGTGAGCGGATGCAGAGTTTCGCAGATCATTGACAGCACAAGTAGTTCTACGATTTGTTCAGAGTGATCTTCGGCCCATCGGCCCAGTCGATCAAAGCACTGGTTGACGTGGACACCGACTGTTCGTGCACCCAGCCAGAGGGTATCGACAGTTTGACGCAAGCACTTTGGTGGCCTACTAAATCGTCCTGCTATCATTGACTGTGAACAGTTCGCCGCAACAGGCCATCAAATATTCACTTGCTCTGGCCCTGGATTTGACAGACGTATAAAGAGCGATCAGATAAGTGTGTAATGGAAAAGCCGCAGGTGAGGATGACTTGTTAGGGGAAATCCTGAAGAATGGCGGACCGGCACTGAAATGCTCACTACTCTAGTTGGTTCACTCCATCTGGAGCAGGAAGAAATCACAAGATTTCCAGGGTGCACTGGTCGTACCCTTGTTCAAAGGTAAAAGTAGCAGGCAGTGCTCCAACACCTATCAGGGAGTTAGTCTACTGAGCTGTGCTGGCAAGTTTCTTCCAAGAGTTATTCGGAAACGACTAAATTCGCAAGTTTTGGAGGTCAGTGTTTTTGAGGAACAATGTAGATTCCGGGCGAGTCGGAGTACGATCGGGAACGCAATCAACCCCTGCATTCCCTCTTCATATACTCTATCGATCGGGAACGCAATCAACCCCTGCATTCCCTCTTCATATACTCTATCGATCGGGAACGCAATCAACCCCTGCATTCCCTCTTCATATACTCTATCGAGGCGTTTGATTTCGTGAGCCGGGAGGCGTTGTAGACGGTGCTTGGTATGTTCGGATGTTTAGGTAAATTCGTCAGTTTGATTGAATTATTACGTGGGGATGAAGACGAAGGTACGATTGTGTGAATCGACCTCTGATGATTTTGACATTGTTGCTGGCGTGAAGCAGGGTTGTATCCTAACCCCTGCCTTATTTAGTTTATATTTGACTGCCATGCACGTTAAGACTGGACCTTGACGTGGTGTGACGGCTTGCGCATCTCGATGACCTTTTGGGCTAAACTGGACAAAGTTACTCATACCAGGCAAGCCAACAGGTAGGGGTCCGACAAACCACAGTCTCATAGTCCTCCAGGTTGGGGATTGGAAGATAGTTGGCATCTCCTCGAAAAACGTACCATTTATGATACACCGCCACCCACCCGCTGCCTTGCGGTACAGACACACAACCATGAATCCTCACAACATAAACAATTTCATACTGCACCGGCCGTCTCGCAGTAAAAACCGGGTCGCCTTATCTGCTGCATACACCAGGGTGGATAGGCGAAAACATGCTACTGCCGACCCCTCCCCCACTGTCCTATCAAATTTAGCTCTCAGGCCCCTCC
>QNGE01000693.1:166000-221894 GCA_008508345.1 Paragonimus westermani | reverse complement strand
TGACACTGCGACCGACTGGTGTAAGGTGCGAGGTGGACAGATAATGACCTGACGTAGGGAAATGAAGTCGTTCACCAAGGGATTGGCCACTGTAGATCGAGTTCGTCTCCCGGGCTGGGGCCATCGCGACTCACAGAGTCGGTGGTTGGAGACTCTAGGTGAGACGGCGGCTAATCGAGCTCAGTGACGTGAATGTTGTCGTTGTATGGCCGAGTTGTCTGCGAAGTGAGTGCGTTTAATGACGTAGGGCAGTGAAAGCCGTAAGGAAGCTGTCTTGCTGATGACGCTTTACCCTCACTTGCAGCTCGGTTGTTTGTTTGCAAGGTGTAGGCACCTTGATGTTGAGTGTTGGAATGTGGACGTAGTCATTTTCAGTAGTTAGATCCCTTCCCGTCCCCTCCATTTTTCCTTCTCTCTTCCTATATAAGTTTTGCTTTTTCTTGATGGTTGTGTGGCAGTTAAGCATTATTGTGAACCACTAAAGTATTGCTGTCTATGATGATGATGACTGGCATGCGAACAGTTGCTCTTAAGGACTCGTTGGAGGACGGCGTCGAGTTGGAGTACCGGACGGATAAACGCCTACTGAATATTCAACGTCTCGGTGCCCCAACCCGCCTTCATACCTCAACAATCCGCATGCTTCTGTTCGCAGATGAGAGCGGGCTGTCCGCACACCGCGAGGACGAACTACGGAGATTGGCCGCGGCTTTCGCGAAGGCGGCACCTAGGTTTGGGTTAGGTATCAATAGAGATGTGACCTTTTCTTTCTTTCAGCGTTCGGGTAGAGGTGCTGTTACTGCGCGTGCGCCTGTAATTCGCATCGATGGACATGTTACCGACTAGTGCGCAGACCTTTGCTACTTGGGTAGCAATTTGTCGACAGATTTCTTCACGGACCTAGCTAGGCTAGGCTGGTGCTGGTTTTGGACCTATTAAAAAACGTGTTGGGAAGAACCACAGTCTGAAGCCAAGCTATGAGCTCTGTGTCTTCCGGTCATCGGTGCTGTCCGTACTGCTGTTTGGCAGTGAAACTTGGACGTCGTATCAACGGAACGTACGCTATATGAACCGTTTCCATTTGCAGTGTTTTAGACACATCTTGGGTGTTCGTTTATTGGACATGGTTCAGGACACTGATGTACTTTGGCCAGTGGACATAGACGGAATGGACACGACACTGATGGTTAATCAGCTTCGTTGGCTGGGTCGCGTCCGCTGGATAGACGATGACCGTATTACGAAGCACTTACTGAAATCTGATGGGCGAAATCCTGGTGGTCAGAAGCCGAGAGGCAAGGATATTGCCTAGGTGAGTTTCATGTTGTAACTTTCATTGTAGATGTTGGGAAGGGTTGTCGTTGAACCGGGTAGTCTGGAGAAATGTGATCCGGACGGCCGTCCATAAATTCAGTGAGCAACAATTGGGCGACCGAGAACGGAAGCGCGCGATACGCAATGGAACCATCGGTGTCATAGGTTGTGGTAACATGACTATGTGGCATTGTGATGTTTGCGGCCGCGAATGCGTTGGCCGTTCGGGATTAGTGGGTCATCAACCTACTCAATGCACACTGTCGGCCAGGGGACAACGAGTATACTGGGATCAAGCAGGTTACATCCGTTATCTCCTTTTTTGCTCTTGTACATATCAACCGACATCTGCCGTTGTGTGGTACCCCCCCATTCCCCTTTTCAGAAACGTGGGTGTCTGTGGCCCTCTACCTTTCCTTCCCCTCAGCACTGCTGGTTTACTGTCTGGTGTATGTTTTGTCTGTTTTCTTCCGGTCTAATCTTGCACTTTGATCCCACTTCGTATCCACTGTACAGTGCACTAACATGTACTCCTATAATGGAATAATCCTTGCGTTGTATTTCCAACATATTCCTTCCCAGTGTAGATCTTACCAATGCAGTCGCTCTCTCTCCCTCCCTCTGTTTATTTCTCAAGAGATAGGGGTTTAAACTTTGAGGTAACATATGTATTGGCTAACCAGCACTGGTCGGCTTCACATAGAGGTCTGACTTACACACCTACTGGTCTTACTCCGGTTTTACACCGGATACCTGGTGGGTGAGTTGAACCGTAAGTGGTGCATCGCAAGCCACTGGCGGTGATGGCTAGAGTGCCGGTGTCTTCTGTTTTCGGTTACCGTGATAGGCTGCTCCGAATCGGATGCCGTCAACCGTTACCGCCACAAATTTACACTGTAGCACCCTGGTCGGTAGATTTCGAACCACTCACTGGAGCTGAGGTACGTTTCGGCTGTCATACCTAGTAGGTCTGTTGACGTAAGTGTTCTTGTGTTGATATTTTTAAAAAATTGTGAGGGGCCTTTAATAGAAGTCTTGACTCCGTTGTTTCATCTTGTGTGGATGACGGAGACCATCCCTCCGTCGTGGGGTGACTCGCTAATAGTTCCCATGTTCAAGGACTCTGTTTGGGGCTCTGGAGAAAACCACTTGTTAAACCATTCAATCTTACAATTCGGTGTCCTTGTTGCAGTTCGAATATCGCGCTTTTTATGACGCTCATCTCAATAAATAGGAGGCTTTTGTTCCAAAATAATGATATCAAGCTCAAATTACACCATTTGGATTCTTTCGAATGAACAGTCACACATTTGGTCATTTCAGACTTACCCTATCCTGATGGAGCTCGGATTTAAACAACCCTCCAATCCTCGTGGGAAAAAGTGGAATTAGATTAATCAGTGGAACGTACTCCATAGTCTGGCAGGTGTGAATTAAGTAGTCTGAATTCGTGGTAGTTCCACACATCGATAGATGACTGAGGTAGTCGCGAGATCTGACTTTTTGTCACTGTCAAGGAGCTCACCTGTAATTGAAACTGGAAGATGAACAATTCTCCCTTAATCCCAACAGTTTTCTTCCGCTGGTTCTTCAGCTCCCGTCGAAAGTTTGACTGTTCTTTACGACTATCCGATTTAAGTCCAACGAAGCAACCTGATTTGGCAGTTTATCACAAATCATTCCTATAGTATTTGCTGAGGTTTGGTGTCGCCCTGTGGTTAAGTTGCTTACCACGTGTTCCACGCAACATAGAATTACTGGTCGTTGGAAGTTGGCACGCGTCACGCCATCTCCCAAGATGCCAAATTCCTCCGAATTTTTTGCTTGCCTGTGGAATTAAGTTTTTGAGGCGTTGATTTTCGTTTGGCTCAAGCAAACGTCACAGACCTTAGTCTTTCTATCTGTTGTCGCATACTCTCAACCCTCGATGCCCTCACCTGTTTAACTCATTCTATTTTATCACCATTTGCTAGAAAACTTGGATTCAATCGTTTGTTTCTTAAATCACATAGATTTGTTTGGAATCATTTCCATTGCCTTAAATCCTCAGCGAATCGGACACTCAAGTCTTGACACGATTGCCTTACGAATCACAGTCCACTCGTCCCACATGGTGGTCAGGCCTCATCGCCACACACCATTGGCGGTGGGGTTCTGCAAGATGCAGTCCTCCCGTTTACATACTATCCGTGCCAGTTCACGATCTCTTCCATACTTAAACTCCTAGTCGATGTGATGTTCGACCTCAAGCACAAGGTACGATTCCCCCCACTCATCTGGATAGCCTATCCGAGCTGTTAAGTTAATCAGAGGCTCACTATCCCTCTTAACGTATCCAAGTTTATTATGGTTTCGTACTCACTTATTAAAGGAAACTTTCTAGTGAACGTCCATCCCTCTTGTGTATGACGAACCTCTACCTTGATTTCTGCCTGTCAAGCATCTAACGACTACTTCGGGTAACAGCATGGTCGCTCTGCGTTGCTAATATTTTGATCAAAATCAAAGCTGTCATCTTGTGTCCGACAGTTGAACCTTTTTCATTCCCCACACCACATCCCTTTATTAATGCCTGTGTATTTCTCATTGAATGTACTATTAAACTGTTTTCCATATGTTGTTTTCGATGACCTTTCCTTTTACCAGACTATCAAAACACCCATCACATTGTAGCAGCACTCTCTGTAAACATTTCGTTCTTTTCATTTCACAGTTTGTGAAGATTTTAGAATAAAGATTTCATCTGACAGTACTCTTTGTCCGTACTTTCACGACTGTATTTCCACATTTTTTGATAGATCATAATGCCAAAATTTAGTCACACACACACACCTGGTCTTGTTATCCTTCGGTTATTTTCTGTTTAGCTTGATTTCTGCATAAACGAAACCAGATTCAGTAGTTTCTTTTAATTGGTAGCGCTTGTGGTCGTTCATCAACAGTCGCTTACGTTTAATATTATCGTGTGACTCAAGCCCACTTAGTTGCTCATCCTTCATCCACACTGAAAACGCGAGGATGTACATTTTTTTTAGATTAATCTCTGGAAGCACGTCAAGTGTATTATTGGCCTGAGTGAATTGACTTGTCATAAGAAGCCTACTGACCGAAACCGGGCTTTTCGGTACAGTCTTGTTAGTTAAACAACTATCATTTTCGTTTTTGTAGCCAGCCTCTTTTACACACGATCGTTACCACTGCCTGTAGGTTTTGATAGTTCAGCGACAGAAAACTCCATCGTGATGAAATTTGCAATAACCATACCGTGGTTACTAACTGAGATTCTCGATGACTACAGTTGTAGTGTGTACCAAAGCGGTGCATAAAAACCACAATGTATTGCCGTTAAGTTAGTGAATATAACTGTTTTGTGCTTAGAGAGCGCCGTTTTGTAAGGTTGTGCTACCTAGCTGTACTGCGCGTCATATCGATTGATTTATTGCATTAATGCCGGCCAGAGAATCTCTTAATATCCTAGCGTGGGCTGTGTTGGTGTTCATCAATTCACCACGGCATACGAAGTGTTAACAACTGCAGACATCAAACGCTTTACGGTTGTGTGCGTAAGCATTATGCGGTTGTTATCATATGCTGCTTTTAACTGTGGTAATCCGGGGTGCGCCGTATTAATCAGAAATGTACTTAGCTCGAACCCAGAGCAGTTTCTACGCAGTATTAATAACGCGACACATTAGCCAACGAAATCGTCATGTAATTCGCATTGTGTACGGCATAATCATTCATGTGCTAAACACAACAATAGCATACAATGTTCATTTATGAAGTACGATCACCACACCTTCCACAATTCAAATGAAATTCTGGGTTGTAATGATGACTTGATTTCTTCACACGCTTAGGAGTATTTGTCTGTGCCAGCTTGATTGCAGAGAGTTCAGTAACTGAAATCGCATCTGAAACAGACTCAGAAACGAGATTTACGGTCTCAGAAGATTTAACAAACTGAAAAAGTGAGCTTTAAAATCTTCATGCACTTGGGACCAATAGTAGGTGGTCGAGAATTAATGACACAAAATGAACACGTATTAATGGCTTACTGTGTATGGGTGGGTGGAAATCCACATTCGATAAGGATAGGTAAAGCGTATGCAGTAATACAATTCACAAAAATAGTAACTAACCTTAAGACAACAGAAAGTTTCAGTCGGTTCATACAGTCAACAGATATAAGAGATTTAACACTACCGGTGTGAACAATGAAGCAATGGTTGGGACCAACGTTAACAGGAAGAGATTGTGTTGTATGGTTGGTGGAGTCAGCAGAACTAGTAGATGTTAAAGTAGGAACAGTGGATTGAAAGTCAAATAAGAGACTTTGCTCTCCTAAGATACTCTGGATTAGACATGTCTTCGAACTATGGCAGACGGGTTGAATGTGATCTATGTTGGCACATTTGGGGCATTTGAAAATATGAAATGAGCACGTAATTCGAGAACGTTCGTGATCACAGAGCTTACAGTTATCCTATTGTTGGACAGAATTCGGATTGGAATGATGTAGTTCGACTGGCTTTTCGAACTAGAGCTGTTGTTCGTGTGTCTGCATCCCAGCATTGTTGACGTTATGTGGCGCAGTTGGTTCGTCAATCGCGGTCTTGAAATCCTAGAACTGTTCACAAACACTTCCGGCAAATTGAGAAGATGCCTCATTCAGCAGTTACAAATTTTGCTGTAGACTTAGGGCATTGATTCCTATGACTAATCGGTCTCTTAGCTAAATCTGCAGCTGGTCACTAAAATTACACCTTACTGCTTGAGTTTGAGGTAGAAGAACAAACGCACAAACTCCTTGATTTTCTTTTCTTACTAAGGTATGGAATTTCACTCTTCCCGAAACTAAAAAGTTGACAAACCGGACGTGTTTGAGTAGCGGATGCTTCGAAAAAATCATACGGAAGTGAAATAGATAAATCCGGAAGCGCAGATTTTTAATCAAAGCATTCGCATCCTTGCCAACCATCGCGGAGAAATACGACGTTTTCTTCTTTCTCATGTCTACGGGTAATACACCAAATTTCAAAGATTCCTGGGTTATGTTCGATTTCCCATGAACTTTAGTGGATGTTCGAGTTTTCCAGACGACAAAAATCCATCCTAAGGAATGTGCAACAGTAGTCGGAACTATGCTTAGCTCATGTGCATGCATGAGAATTGTGATAATTCGGTGCCCATTAGTTTGACCCTGACTAAGTTCACCGCAAGTCGGTTTCATGAGGGACAGATTTTTTATCACTCAAAAATGCCTTGAATTGAGTGATCGCGGCGAATACAAGCCGCAAAAACCGCGGATCAGAACGCCGTGATTGGGCTCTGATAACACAAGCTGGATCGATAACGTGGTCAGTGACCAAAGAATTTAACGGGGCTATACCTCATGTACTCGTTTGGACACAGAAAAGTGTCGCATTCTTTCAAGGGGAATCACTGCCACACTAACTGTTTTCACCATCTCGTATGGAGCCACTACATGGACAGAACCGGAAGGTCCGTCGTTTTATGGACGAAGGAGGGTCTGCCTATGATGATGCAGTGGTCTGTTCTACTGGAAAAAGACAGCTTCATCCAAAATGTGAATAGTTTGTGTTCACAACCAACAGACACGCCCAGATTGCCGTTCAAAATTATGCAGTCCTACTTTTACAACTCTACCACACTTATCGATTTTTCCGACCCTTAGAAGCGGTTGCCACCAATCAATGTGAACCGTGGGCCTAGAAACCATTTTTCGTGATCCTGATCCAATCCTTGACTTGTGGCTATTAACTTAATGACTAGTGATCTACCCCTTAGATTTTTGGTGAAAAAAATGTGTTGATCTTGGATGTGAAATCGACAACACTACTGAACGAGCCGAAACTCGGTTATAGTCTCGACGCAGCAGAAGTGGAAGATCGGGAGGTTTGGATACAATTAAAGATTTATTCATGGCCACAAGTACAGGAATACATGAAGCAATGGGTCAGGTTAAGTGAAACGGTGTCACACAACATGCATTGTTTTTTTTCATCTGTGAGAAACGCGGAGGACACTTTTGATTGGTAGTTGGTGGACCAACAGCATCAAGGTAATCAGGACACTCATGGCTGGTTGTAATGCTGCCGTTACGATTGGTGGACATGAAATCATAGCGTGCCGTGATCTGCAGACGGCAACTGTGAAGGCATAGATTACTATAACAAATTTCATTTCATTGTAAATTTGATGTTGATGATGGGTNCGATCACACACGTAAACCGGTCAGAAGTGCACACGACGTGTGAACAGAAACCGGGGGGTGTTGCGGGTTGGAATTATGACTCATAAACGAGAGGGCGCGCGTTGCATGTGACTAGCGATTTGGACAATAAAGATTGTGCTTTATTGGACGTCTTTTCGCTACAGTATGTCCGAAAAGTGTGTTCGGGCAAAACATCCAGTGTCCGAAGCAAAAGACTTACCGTAATCATGAGAAAAATGGTGTAGCGAACAAGCTCGTTTTCGGTTATTCATCATCAGGCCAAATACATAACATTTATATGAAACAGAGTTGTCAGAGCAAAGCTTTGTGGATTTTTAACCATCTGAAACTTACCGTAATGTTGGTATTCAGGGCGTGGGCGTGTGACACGTCTGAATAGTTGAGTACTTATGCTGGAGCCCAGATCAACGAAAGGCGTGCTAACCGCGTCGAATGAGCGAACGTGCACAACTCACCGCCGTAGCCACAGCCAGGTTAGCCGGTTGTGGATAGGGTGAGGATATACGCGCATTTCCAGTCCCATCGGTCGGCCCCATCATCCCAGCGATTTAGCCGCCGCGATCAACAATTGATCACACCTGGTCATTCACGTATGCGTTTCAGCATCCCATAGGTAACGATGGAGTGAGAACCAGACAACGTGGTCTGGACGGATTTATCAAACTGGAATCAGATCATACTCATGGAACGCAATCTGATGAGTGAACAGCGTATTGAAAGGTTTTGTGTTCATGTAGCCTGCTGTGAAATTATGGAGGAGACCACTGAGGAGTTCAACATAAAGCATGCGGGTACGGTTACCTGTAAGGCAATTCGAAGGGTGACGTAAAATTTTTTGCAGCAGGTAGCGATCATGACCACAAAGAATTGGTCGACCGCACACATAAACAGATAACTGTTCTGTCAATGACGTTTTGCGAATGTGTAAATAACGGTCCGGTGGCTCACTCAAGAATGAAACACTTCGAAATCCAGGATAATCGAAAGATACAAGTGTCGGCCACAGTGGGAGATCCGACCACAGAAGCTTCGGTTGCTGCATGCAGACAAAAGTAGGTAACTTTGCACCTTATATTTATCAGAAGGATATAGATATTCGTTAGTATACACTGACTGGATTCGTGTAGAAATCCGATTTTCGACACATCAGTAGCTCCGATCGACTTGGCTAACTCGACAACACCGTAGATGAACGCTTACGGTTTCGATGGGGCTTGTTAGAATGCTGTTTATTGGACTCTTCTTTTTTGAAAAAGAAGTCAAATCTCTATTCGCAGTATTATTCACAAACTAGAATCTTCCTATTTCCAGATGCTGTGGTAGGATGTTTTACCAGTATTGAAACAAATGAGAGCACTTTGCTATGTTTGGTTTCAACAGGACTGCGCAGCACCACATCATACGCTTTGTGAGAGTATATTTGGATGAAACATTCGGCAAAAATGCGTCGGTCGCGGTGGACAAAGAGACTGTTTCTCAAGGTCGCCGGGTGCTACTCCATTGGCTTTTTTGAAGTTACTTCGAACACAGCCTAGAGAGAAGGTTCACGAACACTAAAGGAACTTTAGACAGCAACAATCTTGGAATACGATGCAATATTTTAGACTACTTTGCAAGATTTGCTATTTTCATGCCTAAGGGAAATGATTTCTGTAAGAAAAAACGCGCAAAACATTCTGAGCATCTCTTTGATATCTACGGTTCATATAGCAACGCATTCTCTTTGTATCTTTGACCGACAACAAAGTCTTCCTGTCAGTAGAATAACGCATCTCTAACGGTAATTGGCAGATTTGCATGCTTAGTCGATTACTTTGTTAGCAGGGTACAGTTTTCATCCTGTTTGGTGAGATACTATAGATGAAGTAGTTTAGCGCATGACGCAATAAGTCATTCATAGGCACACGTTAACCTGACACAATATATGAAAAAACCGTTGAGCATGAGGACCGATTATTTACTGTACGGTATGCCCAAACGAGTCTCGTATGATGCTGTAAACGGCACCGACAAACCTACAGCAATAACATATAGCAAGTGCTATCCATACGATGCGTATGATTTATTTGCAAGGTACGAAAATGGTCCCCATATCGGCAGTTGACTTTCGAACCGACGCCCTCTACCAGTGTGTTCTGGCATTCCCATTTGCTTCAACGTTGGTGCAACATTCTGCTTCATTATCTGGAGACTGAAATGCCCGATATCATGTGATCGGAAGTGACCTCGCTGTTGATCATGCATTTTTTTGACACTCTGCGATCGACAGTTAACAAGGCGATCGCCAGAGTTTCACGTGCTTATGAGTTTTCTGTGGGACAGGCGTTCACATTTGCACCAAGTATGCGTAGGTCGTACAATACTGGATTTGTATTAGCATCAGCTGCGCAAACCAAACCGAATGGTGTGTTTATTGGTCACAATTCACAGGAAACACACGACAGTTTCGCCCTCGTTGTGCATCGGACACGTACACAAGAGGACTTCGACTATGCATCCTGCTATAAGAACGACACATGCTGAACTTTTCAGCAGACTACACGTCCGTACGGTTCAAATATATGCTACGAACTCCATCGAAGCTGAGGTGAACAGCATAGCTTATTTGCAAGTGAGTCATAATACACAAGCGAACTGGAGTTTATGTGAAACTTTTTGTACATTCAGTATGATGAACAAACATCGTTTGTTGACGCGGAAAAACCGCACTATCAGGGATTAAGTTCGTTTGAAAACTACCAAATTTTGCTTCAACTGACGCAATGTCGGTGGGTGTCAGTAGGTTAACCAGTCGCAAACTGAGATTTGTGACCCAGCATCTAAGTAGATACCACACTATAGTTAACAAGAAAGACAAACCTTGTTAGAGTCTACGAATGTATTTAAGAGTAAAGAACCGATTAATTGGGACTCGTCAACACCTTGAATCTCATTGATCTCCATATTCAACAGCCTAGTAGCCATAGTCCAATTCGTACTTCTCGGGGGCATATTTGGCAAAGTAGTCTCGCTTCTGCTTACCATATTTGTCGTAGTAATCATATTTACCATAGTCGTCATATTTGGCATAGTATCGATCGTCATATTTGTCATCGTATCTGTCGTTGTATGTGTCCTCATAGTTATCGTATTTGTCCTCGTATTTGTCACCATATTTGTCATATTTGCTGTCATATTTATTGTAGAATTTGTCATATTTGTCGTATTGCTTATCCTCGTAGTTGCCATATTTATCGTAAAATCTGTCGAATTTCCCATTGTATTTGTCGTCGTATTTGCTTTCGTATTTATCATGATATGTGTCGTCCTCGTATTTGTCATATCTGTCGTAATAATTATCGTGGAACTTGCCATATTTGTCATAGAATTTGTCTTCATATTTACCATACTTGTCATCATATTTGTCATAATATTCGTCATAGAATCTGCCGAACTTGTTGTCGTATTTGTCGTAGTACTTGACGTCGTACTTGCCATATTTGTCATAGAATTTGCCGTATTTGTTTCCATATTTGTCATGGTATTTGCCATATTTGTCGTCATATTTGTCATAGTATTGATCTTCATATTTGTCGTAGTATTTGTCGTCAAACTTGTCGTCATACTTGTCGTATCTGTCGTAATACTTGTCATAGAATTTGTTGAACTTGTCGTTATATCTGTCGCCGTACTTGTCATCGTATCTGCCATATTTCTCATCATATTTATCGTAGTATCTGTCGTATTTGTCGTAATATTTGTCACCGTACTTGTCATCGTATTTTCCATATCTGTCATAGTACTTGTCGTAGAATTTGCCGTATTTGTCATCATATCTGTCATAATATTTGTCGTAGAATTTGTCGTATTTGTTGCCATATTTGTCATAGTATTTGTCTTCATATTTGTCGTAGTATCTGTCGTCAAACTTGTCGTCATACTTATCGTATCTGTCGTAATATTTGTCGTAGAATCTGCCGAACCTGTCGTTATATTTGTCGTCATATTTGCTGTCATACTTATCATCATACTTGTCTTCATATCCGCCATATCGATCATCGTATCTGTCATCATACTGATTATAGCTTCTGTAGTAATCACGCCTTAGTTTACCGTACTTGTCATAGACATCGTATTTGTCATCATAATCGTATTTTTCATCTTCGTCGTACTTACCGTAATCACCATTTCTGTCATATTTGTTATACGAGTTATACGGGAATTTGTACTGGTCGACTACATTCTGTTTCTGGTGCGCCACAGCTTTCACCATTTTTGGCACGTGCTTGATCTCCTGTGAGACTTCGCGTTGCTTGTCTATACGTTTCTCGTAGCGTACCGCCTGTTTCTTCTGATATTGACTTTGACCGGATTTCTCCACTTTCGGGTG
Organism: Paragonimus westermani; assembly: GCA_008508345.1. NCBI lineage: Eukaryota > Metazoa > Platyhelminthes > Trematoda > Plagiorchiida > Troglotrematidae > Paragonimus > Paragonimus westermani. The sequence continues at coordinate 209,952 of QNGE01000693.1, read as the reverse complement.
CGTCTGCTCCCGCTTCTCAAAGTAACCGCCATATCCACTATCCTCGTGTCCGTAATAGTCATCGTCTTCGTCGAAATGATCATATTTGATGAATTGGTGCTCACGTTTCTCTGTGTCAGTGTCCAGCTTGCTTGCTTCCTTTAAATGAATCAATGATTCCTTCTCGGTTTCCAACCGTTTCTCCAGCTTCTCAGACGGATTCAGGTGATACTCGACTGCATACTTAGATTTGATCGGCGCAGTCAAGCCGAATCCGACCAGTAAAAACGCGATAGTTAGCAGACAAACCGATCTCATTCTACAGGTTTGTATGTTTGTTCAAACCGATTTCAATGGCAGCTTTTATACAAACTAGACCCCCGATTAGCCGTTGATGTGCGCCGAGAAAGGATCGATCGATGTTGAGTGCACTGCACCATCAAGATTGACCAGTAAACTCAGACTGCGCATTTATCCTACACCATACATCGACCGTCAATGGCATGGAACAGTGAACTATTGATATTTATCAGCAATGTGTATCAGTTTTTGTCCGGCGATTTCCGATGATCCGGAATGTCTTATTTTGAAAAGCTGATTTGTCCACTGGGTTTTGAAAACCGTCCACCTCCACGTGCTGATAGATCACCCAAATTCCATACGTTAACATTGATTACATTAGATTTGAGCTTCATTCGCTGATTAAAACTTATCCGCACTGCTTCTCTTGATTCGGACAGAAACTTGAGTGCTGTTCTCCTTGCTCGTAGAGAGGGCATGTTGATCATAACGTTAATTACCGAGTTATTATTGCTGGGATTTTTAGCAAAATCTGTCTATAAATTAATTTCAAGATATTTTTCGTTCTTAGCAGACTACTCAGCATGTCAGCCCTGTTGGTCTCAATCACTAACTCTGTGATATCGCCTGCTCAATAAAGCTGAAGTCAGCAACACAGCAGAACGTGCTGAACGATCATTTGGCATTAATGAGTGAAGTGGGAGCTGGATTGTTAATCCTTGCGGATCACATCTGTTAGGCAGCCGTTTGCCCACTTACGCACGAATTCGCACACCAGGTTGTACGAACGCACACACCAGCACAATCACGAGTGAGTGATAGCACGATCCTCGTTCTGTGTGGGTGGCGAAGCTTGTGGATGGGAGGCAGGCTGGACGTACAATAAGAGTCCTACCGCGAACAAGGTTATCTTTTTCAGTCGAGTCTAATGAACTTAGTCGGGTCCATCCTGCACAGTTCAACTCTGGCCGAATGACGGGCGTTCAACTTACGGTTAGGTTCAGCACTGTGGTTCACGTGGTCGGTTGGTTGGACAGCCGAAGGTCAGTGTGCCCAGCCTTGTTGGGTGAATAAACCAATCCTATTGAGGACCAGCGTTGATCACCCGCTGTCTAAACCAGCTTTTGTTTGCGTATACCACTACACAGTCGACCTAATCGGCTTCATGTAGTAAATCACTTTAATGTTCATCACGCTGCCTGATCTAAACTGTGCAGTCGTATGGACAATAAGCAGCTAACTCGGTTAGGGAGCAGAGCTTTGCTTGCATTAGGAATGTTATTTTGAGTACACTAAAAGGTCCACCTACCCATTCCAACACACACAAAGTGAGCTGCACGCTATCAGCAACCCGTGTCTGAAACGTGGCCTGTTTGGACGTTAGCCCGAAATTCGCGTAACAAGTACTTCGCGAGTGGTGTGCGAGGAGGCATGTCACCTAGATCAGTGACCACCCGGCGACATTCTGATGTTTGGCATACTAGCCACCCTCTTATCTGAAATCGGTAACACGGTAGTCTTGGAAGTCCTACTCGCGGGGTTATCGATTGGAGTTAACAGGCAGTAACTGTGTCTCCTCTCGAGACGATCGGGCAACCTGATCATTGCTCACAAGCGAGAGTGGTTGAGCGTTCAGATTTGATAATTCGGTCGTGCCCAATGTGAGGTCAATGGCGCAGTGGTTAACACGGTTGCCTCATGATTGGAATGGCTGGAGCTCAAATCCCGGCCGTGGCAAGGATATGCACTACTGACGAGCTCTAATGAGAGCGAAACTCGAGTCTAGTGCTTCTTTTCGAAAGACGCTGGCTGGAAAGTCTATCTGAATGCGAAGGCTGCCATCAAGTGTGAGTGGTGGTCAACTTAAAGAAGAAAACACGGTAGTCGCCCCGTTTTATTCTCGTTAGCTTTGATGCTGTGTTGCATCCTAATTCATTTGATTAATCAGTGGTAACTTGAATTTCCTTATTCACTATCCTAAATATGGTACACATCTACGTACTCCCAAGTTGAATTACTTCCAGCTCTACACTGTCAATCTACGTTTGTCCTCCAAGTTCAATTTTACCAGTGAAGGATCTCTCTGGTGCTCTGAACGAGAAATGGGGATTCCACTTTTACATCAACCAACCAGAATCGAGCGCATCCCTTTGTACAGTGGACTCACTGACGCCTGTGTCCTCGGAGTTGAACTGTAGCCGCTTGTATGAAGACGTATGGTTTGTTTTCCGTAGTGTGCATTGTGCAGATTGTGCTTGTGGTATCGCCAAGGGCGGTTTGCTCTACCTTCGAGAAATGATACGGATCTTCGGAAAACCCTTCAGATATGACTCGGTTTTTCCGCGAACACGGTGAAAGGTATTGTGGAAGTGGTAAGTGAACCGAAGACGGAGGTTTCCATAGGACAGATATCGACTCACAGTTTTAAGGGTCATCCAGTGATCGGACCACTAGGGACTCAATGGCTACCAGCACCTGGCGTGAGGCGGAAACGTCGACTTAGATGTGGGGCCCTGAAAGAGCACCATCAACTCTTTGACGGTTGATGTAACAGCAGTCATACTGTTTGCTTACCTCGTATGTTTCCAAAACCGTCAGGACTCCTTAGCAAACAGCACACCGCACATTCATCAGCAATGAAAAATAAAGCAACCTGATCTTGTTTGCCGTTCCTCCGAATAATGCGTGGTAGGTTGGGTCGCTTCATTTACTCATTTTCTGCTCAGTTCACTTGGAGGTTCGACTTCTCAATCAAAAATAGTTCCATAAAGTGAATCCAGTTATCTGTTTTCAACTTGTTGAACTATCGACAAGTAATGAGATCTCTCGGGTCTTAGACTAGCTTAGACGTGTCTGACAAAGAAGACTGTGAGTTGTGGGTACAGATTGAGATACAGTTTATTGTGTATTACAGGCACAGATGGCGACACGTAAAGCACTTGGTTAGAAAACGTGAGATAGACAATGGCAAATCACACTGCGTTCTCTTGTTGGGCGATCCACGTAGGGCCCACCTGTTTGACGGTTGTCGAACCAATGACGTCAGAGAAATCAGGTCACTGCCAGTTGGCTACTCCCATGCCGATGGGCGGGTGATTACGATGCGTTGTCATTCGCACTTGGTCATCCTGGAAGCTGAGATTACAACGCCCCACTTTGCATCTCCGATAGAACCATAGTTATATCTTCTACTAGGTTGGTTACCCTACAGAAGGCGTTCTGAGCGCGCTATTTGTCTCGCAGTCCCTGTGAGCATCATTTGTTAGATGGTAAACGAGCCACAAGGTATCAGTCCCCAATTCCTGTTAATCGGCCTGCAAATCAGTGAAGGTAAATCGACTATTTTCTGTAGTGCTCATGATCTAACTATATTTCACATCGAGGATACAGTGGACCAGTTATATGATCAGCTATTTACTACAATCCGCGTGACACCACTAAGTGGTCGACCACTTTTTCTATGAGACTTCAACTCACGAGTTAGACACGTCTTATTGTCCTGGCTGTGTCCTTTGATCCTACGGCACTGATGCAACCTGTGTGTTACGTACGAGATTGTGGTTGGATTCAAACGATTTCACGTTGTGAACTCATTCATGAAGCGATTATCACGATTTACCTATCCACATGAACATGCAAAATGCGTGAACTACGTATCACGCGGTGGAGCACTGGTCTGAATGTAACACGGATCATAGACTGGACAGAACTAACTCACTTATTCACATTTATCAGCCGATTTATTGCGTATCATCCGGCCAGCGACGAAAGCTGTAATTTCGGCTACCAGGTAACTCAAACACACAGTTGTTTTTCCAACGTGCACACGTCTTTCTTCTGATGGGCACCCCCAACTCCACTAACTATAATGGCACATAGCAATAACCCAAGGAGCACATCATGAGAGAATCCAACGAAACTGTCAGATTCCATTGCCGTTGACGCAAAGACTGGTCCAACAAGACAGATACAAGTGTCAACTGTCTAATATAAAGAACGAATGAAGCGTGTGCTGTTTCCATAGTGAACCCGAACAATGTGGAACAAGTGGCATCGCTTGATGTTTATCGTCAACTTATTTAACGGCCTTATGCAAACAAGAGCGACTGGCGGTAAAAGGAATGTAGGTTGACGCACGGCTAATCTGACTGCCACCAATACAGGGATTTTTATAACTTGCTCAAAGCTCTCGTTGGCCATCTCGCGCATACAACCCGAAGTAATCATAGAGATCTACGTAAACACTTTGGTAGCCTACTGAGTCGGTCTGCTATCATGTACTGGTTGATGATAAGTAATCTTTCAGAGAAAAACGCCCAAGAGACACCTGCTGGTACCCCTGACAAGGGTTCAGAGGACTGTTGGACAAATTTGAAGGGGAAATATATTGGAGGGAGGTGGGTATTAGGGGAGCTGATGAAACATAATACCCAAAATTTGGAAAGTGCTGTGTTCTAATTGATTCATTCCATCTAACAGAAGGAAACAGTATCACATGAGCCCGAGGTTGCTCACAGTGTACTTCGCTTAAAGATGAGGAGAACAGCCATAGCTCAGGAATTCATCGGTATATCAATCTGTTAAGTTGTGATGAAAAGATTCCTGAAAAAATCTCAGTCAACCGACTTGTTGCCTACAACTTCGAGATCCTTGTACCTGAGAGGCACTGCAAATTTCAAGCGGGTCACAAAAGTACTGACATCATGCCTGTCGACCAGTGATTTCAAGCATAGTGCCGTGAACGCAACCAGCGCAACGCAACTAACCAAATTTATGAATTTCAGCAAGATGTTTGGTTTCATGAACAGTGGAGCATTGGAGGTGATACTTCGTAAGTCTGAATACCCTCGCAAGTTCGGTAATTTAGTTAGTATGAAGTTAAAGACGCAGTCGTGTGGACCGACCACGGATGATGTTGATATTGACGAGTTCTGGAAGATTGTGGCCGAGTAAAATTCGGCATCACTTACAGTTGTTTGTGGCCCTTATATTCTTATTTATATTTCAGATAGTCACTTCCTAATAGGTGTTATTGTAGCGAGAAGGCGTCCAATAAAGCACAATCTTNTTCGATCGCAGCAGGCTTTTGAACGTACCGAGCAGCCGAGCGTTCGAAAACTCGCACCTCCGACCTGACAATCCACCACATTATGGCTTCTAGTTTTACTTTCGTTGGAGCTCATCAGTAGGGCGTATCCTTGCACTGGGTTAGGGATTTGAAATGAAGTAAGGTCGCCATAAGAAAACTGTGCTGACTAATTTGTAATTTATTTCATATGCGGCACGATTGAAGTATCATATGCAAATACCCAGCTACATTTTCACTTGTGTGTAATAGTCAGAATCTCCAATTGACTCGAAAGCAGACAGAGTGAATGTTCTGTTAATTTCAATGGCTGTAACTTCTGTTCAATTTGAAATCACAGAAATCAATAAACTTGCCGGTCTTTAACTTTCCTATCAACCTATCATCTGCCAGTTAGCGTTGACCGGTTGAACCATACAGTTATTCACTTGCATGCTCTAAGGGTTACTCCCTCAGGTTGACGATGGATAAGAAGTACATTAGTGGAACCGTTGATCGCGCAGCAAAACAAGCCACGTGGAGCTTTTGTTCACAGACGCCCTTCGGCTTCCGTCACTGTGGTAACAATCAGAAAACGGACGCCACCAGCTACGTTTGCATGTGAACACGTGTGCTCGTACGTATGCATCGCTATAGTGCACGAGAGGCTACCTGCTTTGAGGCGCCGTTTCGTTCCATACCCTGCGTTGACCTCTATTCAAACTCAACACTGACTTTTAAATACGAAGCAAGTATTCATTTAACTCACTTTGCATGAATGAAGCAGTACAACTGGATTTCGTGGACTAAGTGTGGTTCCCTATCCCCAAAAGAGGAATCCGAATGCCTCAAGAACGTTTGCGTTGTTCAGCTTACACGACTGGATGAAAAGTATGGGGCGGTTAGTTTGTCCTTTGCTGAACTGAACTGGTGTTTATCCCTTGGAGACCAACAGTATCGTCTTCGCTGTTTGCGTATAAAGTTCCTGAATCGTGATGGACCTTGCAAACTTTTTGATGATAAGGTAGTGAAAAAGGCTGAGTTCGTTGTAAACAATCACTAAGTTTGCGCTTGCACACACATGCTAAGGCCCTATGAATGCGTTACATAGGGTGCAGAGCAGAGAACAGTTGAGATTCCTTCGAGTCGATTTGCTAGTTGGTTTATTGCATAACGTAGGCATGATTCTGTGTGCAATTAATTGTACGCAACGAATCCATGCTTTTCTCCCAACGACCTGTTCACTATTCCTTTCTTCAAGATCATCTCACTTACACTCTTTCAAGTGTTGTTTAACGAGCTTGAAGGTTCTACACACTTTTCGTTTGGTGTGCCTCCAGCTGTCACTAAGTGAGCTGTGGACCACCTCGCATCCCTTATCCTTCTGCTGGTTTCTGGTGTTGGTCCCAGCCTAAACTAGAGCTGACTATTCGTCGTATTTTCAAGCATTGCTAGGAGTATACTGTTTCTTCTAAACCCTGTTGTGTTCTTTTAGTTCGATGCCTGTTAGGAATGTGTTCCGATTGCTCTTCAGTGAAGGCTTTCCATATTGTTAATGAGCGAGGGTCGAGCGTATACCCACTCGTCCACTGCGCGCTTGGATGTAAAATCCTTCACACACTCGACTCTCCATCTGCCGGTCTTTCGAGCTGACGTCGGACTTCATTCTATGGAACGGTAGTTCTTTGTAGGCTGAAGGTCGCAGCGGGGCTTTCACATCGTTAGCTGCTCAGCTGGTTAACTGCTATCAAAATTATTACCAACTTTGAATCCTTGTCTTTTGGGTACCTTTGGTTTGGACGTCGTGGATTACTTGAAGCCTGGTCACCTTCTTGATTCACTACCAGTCAACCGGTTGTAAATTAAGTGGGTGAACTTGATTTGTAGAACATTCGTCAGTACAAGTGACTCGAAGACAAACTGTGGAAGAGAACCGTCGTGCTAGCTGAATGTGTGACTGAACACTCTGTTTTCTCATGTTGCTTTACGACCCGATTGATCGGAGCACATGCAGTAATTTCTATATGTTGTCTCGTGCACACATATTTGGTCGACAGTCTGCTTGCTTACTTACATCGGCAGTTTGTACCAAGATTCGATTGGGTGTTGAAGCAGCCAAGTTGTAATTTTTCAGATGTTTTCGCAAACCTTGATTACCCTGATGATCCATTTTCTTCAAGTGATTATTCTCCATCTTAACATTCTTGACTTAACTGTGATAAGATTCGTTTGATTTTACTCGCTTTTTGGCCGTTATCGTTTAAGTTGGTGTATAGTTGTCCCAAGGAAGAATAATCAAAAACAAACGTTTCGTTAAGCCACATTTCACTGTCGATAAACTCAACATGGATAATTGAGACAATCACCTCTTGTCAATTGTATAATGCGCCTAATAAAACACTGCCTACCCAAAAGGCTCTTTAATGTTCATAGTAACCATTGCCTTCCTACCGAATTCGCATTTGACTGCAGAAAGGTGTTCAAACAATTAACACCGTGATGTCTGTTGCTATATGTAGTTTCCACACCAAAAATTTAGTTGTATTTGGCAGGTGATGGTTTACTGTACACCAGAAACGTATTTCGGTTCTACCCAGCCGTTTATAAATGAAGCGTTTAAATCGTAAGACTGATTTTCTGCTCATGAAATGATCTAGTTGAACTCCCTCGTAAATTCAAACAGCACAATGGGGAGACGTTTCCTTGAGTGCATTCTATTTATGCGTAAATATGTAACTAACTTGGAACATATCTGAATTGAGATTAACAGACCGGAGCTTAACAGAGGAGCATTTAGCTACACATGGAAAGGAGCATACAACGCATTGTAAGTATACAAAATCGGAAACGCCAGACGCAAGTTTGGAGGTTGACAGAGAAAACCCCTCTTTATCCTTAGCTAGACCGAAGCTAAACTAGGCACTGTCGACGTAGGTTTTTGAAATAATCGGATATACACATTCCAGTTTACTAAGGCCCCAACAGTTGTGGAAGAGCGCCCTTGCATTTAAGAAAAATCAGTTTTTCTCATACTACGGCCATTTTGGTGGCCTCCATCCTCATACATTGTCTCTATCTATCTCCTAACCTCCATCCCTCAAGAACTTCACCCGATCCGTCAGTCTCGTTCATCACACGTCTGTTCTGACGTTTGCAAGTCAAGTAAATTCATATTTACATTCTATGCCACAGTAGATGGTACTTCATCGTTACGCGCTACCGTGTGCCGTGGATTGTTAAACGATTGTCTTGTTTCTAACTAAAGCAATATTTTGCTGTTCGAATTTAACCTTCGGACTTGTAACAACCGGCTTTCTCAGAAGACAATTTCCTGTCATTCATAAACATCTTCAACCCCTTTTTGCTACTCAGCCTTGAACTCGATCGTCGTATGCCACGACAACGCTGATTGTCATAAATAAGTGCGCATGGAACAGTATTTCTCGACTTTTCTGAACATACAGGGTGGGAAAAGCGCTGACCAGTCGGCAACAAATTATATTTTCAACCACGTTTGCATATTTCGTTCAGCTAAAAGAAGCGTTCATCGGAATGTTTTGGTGGCAATCGTCCTTTAACGAAATCTGTGAAAAGGTTTGAGAGTGGCTCACATCATCCTCTTTATTGTGGCGACAAACAGTGGTGGATTAGTAGGCTAAAATTCCTGTTTTCGAGTGTCCACTCATGTGCAGTTTCCGAAATAGTTTTTATCGACGGCTTCGAACGCGGCGGATGCATATCTGAAGGATGTGGGCTGATGATGAAACTGATGTTCGCGTTTGCAATTGTGCGTCTGTTATTTCTTATCACTGATGCTACCCAGGGTGTGTATCTAGATCCTAACGACCCGTTCAACTCTATCCATTTGATTGATTGCGACTAACACACAGACGCCTGGTGAGAACTCAGGATTACCTGTGACTCGCGAAAGGTTGAATTCTGCATGTTGCCATCCTAATCCGACTACGTCAGTCGGATTTGCTGCTTGAAACAACTCATTTACAAGTTAGTGCCATTGTTAGCTACCAGGGTCATCTGACCCATTCTGAGCCCTCTACTGCTGACCAAACTCCATTAGCCATGATTATTCAAAATCTTCTCCCGTGATTTGTCCAATCGCTGCACTAGGTTTGCATTTTACCTGGTAACTTTGTAGTCGTAAGTAACTTTGTAATCGTGTATTGACAAGCACTATCTGACAAGTGTAACTCGCCAAAGTTGCTGTTGCACAACTCCAATCTAGATTGTCAATGACCCCTGTTACCTCTGGCTTTCTTTTGGCATCACGCGACTGCGTCGAAAATTGCGCAAAATGGCGTCCACCTTGAGGTATTTCACTTAAAACACCAGCTCATGTTTCAAAATCCATTTCGTTAATTCAAATTTTAGCAAAAGTTGTGAGAAATTTTTCTTGGTTATTTATTGAACTGATTGGCTAAAGATACATAGACGGTGGGTAGCGGAACTGCCGTCCGTAGTCCGGATAAGATGTGGATAGTCGAGCGGGCGAATATCCTCGTTCGTTAGGTGAGTAACGATCAATCCATCGTGGTCTGTCCGAGTAAGGGATATACCGGATGTGACGGTCTGGCTTTTGCGTCCTAAGGCTGTACCAACTATATGGCAATTTGTTCGAATAAACCGGAAATGGAATCCGTTCGATTAGGCGTGTGACCAAGGTAAGCTCTATTCTGCGCTCTGGTTTCCAATGGATTCTGTTCCCATAACCGTAATCGTAGTCATTACGATATTTGTCATATTTGATTGGAACTGGCTCAACCTCGTGTACGAATACATATTTTATTGGTCCCTTTTTGATTTGTTTGTATGTTGGCCATTGTCTAGACTTGTAGTCGTTGTCGGCATATCCATACGGTTCATAACGAGGGTAAACTGTCGATCGAATGCTGTCCTCAACACACTGAACGAGTTGGGCGCCGAAGGCCAGACTCAGAACGACGAACAATAGACTCAGTCGTAACAGCATGCTGCTGTGACGGTCGTTTATCAACAGTGCTGTTGTGCATATCGCGTGCTTTTGTACCGTACACTCAAGATCGATTAATGTGCGTTTGAGCTGCCCTAGACCAGTAAGGTTAAACTGATACTGTCAGGCACTTCCGCGGATCAATCAACTAGCTGCAGCACAACAAGTTTACCAGAAGGAACATATTAGCCAACGGGAGTCGGTCAACAGGCTAAGTGCAGCGAAGCATAGGGCGCCACTTTTAATGGAATGAGGTTCGATCTCACCGGAATTCGGTCTGAAAGTGCAGTAACATCCGGTTCAACTGAAGGATAGATTCACGATCCGTTAGATGGGCTTGGAAACTGATGTCAGACTTTGAACAGTACTGAAATGAAAGTTTTGCAAAAGTCATTTCGTTTACACGGTTTTACTGGCTCGACTTCTTGCCTCTTTGGATATTAAGCGTTTGGACAGTGGTCAACTTGTATTCAGTCATTGTTGTATTTTATGAACTTGGGTTCGGATAATGAAAAACACCCCTTTTATACCAACCGAATTTGGGAAATTAATCCAGACCCATCCGGTTAAAGATCAGAAGAGATTTGGAATCTTGAAGCTGGTTGGACAAGTTTAACCGATACTACCGGGATGAGATTGTTTAAGTCAAGTGATCCGTTTTTAGGATGACATGAAACTTTATCTGACATCAGACACTTAGGTTATGTTTGGTGCTGCACTCCATCGTGCAGACATCCATATCTTGCTTATATTTTACAAACTGTTCTATGCAGTGTGCGGACGGTTACTTTCTACTTCCGATGTGTTGGGGTTGTGGACAAAGGTGACAGTGCAACTGGCTACAAATGGTATTCAACTTTCGGACTTCATATCAGACGCGCACAAATCGGATCATTGATTTCCGTATTCGGACCTCCCTTCAATTTATCCTGTGCAAACTTGACAGTTTCAAACGGGAACGTAATTCCCGACCCACTTATGGTTCTATGGTAGAGTACACAAATTGTGCAAATTGTTCACTGGTTTGCTTTGGTAAGAAAATTATCGTTCACTTTTTACATACCCCTGTTAACCAACTGAACTGCGTTCTCAGCTAAAGCATACTAGTAATGAGAAGCGCAACTTGCATTCGGTTGACGGACGCGACACCATTGTTACAGACTACTATACCGGTTTTTCCATGTATACAGAATGGGGAACTTAAAATTCCGACAGATTTCTGATTGGGTGACTTTTTGACTGATTTGACCTTGCTTCACTTTGCGTGTATGGTGACAACCACCAGCGATACACACTTACATACTGGACACAAAAATCCCATAGAAAAACGTCGTCACAGCTGCACTGGCCGATACCGGGATGCCAAGGGAACTGGGGTGCACGGCGATCGTCTCTTCTATTGAGTCACAAGTATGTGCGATATTCTCAATTTGGTCGTCAGATTTGCTCCACTATGCGTAGTTCTCGGGAAGTACCTCCATAAGAGATATTCCTCCCTGTGTACAGTACCATTCTTACAAAGTTTGCCATCGACCATATAGATTTGACAATAAGACAACCATACGTCAATTATTCACAATATAATCCCCACCCATTGTATGTCCTGTCCAGAACGGCAAAGTTTCAGATGTACTGACCGGACGGTTGCTTCCCGACCAACGTATCATTTGTGTCCATGTCGTATTTGTTCCTGACTCCTCAGCTATTAAACCGACATTAACGCCGAATTTACCCCGTCAAACGCCTGGAACATCTGGTCTGGATTTTCTGAGTGTCATATATATTCTGTTACTAGCACTCGAGTTTAGACATCAGTCGTGCAATCTACCGAAAACCTAACGATAAACGGAGCTACATGTGACTTCCTACTAAACTCCCATCGAGGTCGAATTGATGTCTCCCGACAAACCTAAAGTGAGTTGCACATGCTGTCTAACTTTCGGAACTTTGTTCAAAAGGGCACTAACATAAAACACGTGTCTCTAAGTCTCTTCGTTTAATTGCAACTAGTTATTTTCTGTTTGACTGAAAATGCAGGGAACAGCCGAAATCGTTCACTGTCAGTTAATTATTGTGTTAATAATACCCAACCATTTTATGATACCACGGAGATCTCGCACTCTGTCTCAGTGTCATCGTACAATGTACACTCGCCGATGAAGTATACCTGTTTAGCATAGCTATTTTGTGTCATTTTACTTTGTTCGGAAGTTCTGCACTTTTCCGGTCTCTGTGCTAGTCGGTTGTACACTCTAATTCTTCCGGTGGTATTAATGTACATGATACTGAACTACTTGTTGACTTCTGTGTTATAGCCATCTGGGAACTCGTCAATCTCGAAGTGAAAAGTTGTAGGGATTTTCCTTCAAATTGATGAGTCTGATTAATATTTGATTTTTCTTCACATCTTTTCCCTCTACTCTTGAAAAAAATTGGTTAACCTGTTAAATGAGCATTTCCTTTCAGGGCGTTCCACTTCTGGTTCAGCACAATTTAGTGATCCTTTTTAGTGCAGTTTCTCAGATCGTTTTCTTTTAGTTCACGATCACAATTCGACAACTCACTCTCTTAACACCTATCGCTTTCACTGTAAACTGGTTCGCCGCAGCCTATTTCAGGCATCTTAATCCATTACTCCCCATTTTGAGCTTGTCCATCATCTATATTTAGCTGTTGTTGCATATTTTATTCTACGTATCCGTTTTTTTAAACCCCAATCTCAAGTTTACCTGCATTCACAATATACACCTTTCGTCATCCTATGATTTTCACACGCAGCCGTTTATAGACAGAGATAGTGACATAACGGTGATCTGAGACCTTCATCGGTTACAACTGTCCCAACTTCACAATTCCTTGTCCATCTCGCTGTCCTAACAATACACTGCACCTAGTGACATTTACACGCTCAAATTTCTAGCCTAAACAAGCAATCTCGTATAGGTGTAAACAGAGTTTCACCTGAAGTCGTCTTTTGTTATACGGCTAATTAACGCCGCCGCGGAAAATCTCGTTCTGATTGGCGTTGCCTTCCACAATTTTTTCTGGCACTGTTCACCAGATTATTCTACTCCAACACGGAAGTCAGTGGCTAATGCGAACTTACTGAACTTTGATCATTGCTATTCTTCACTCCCCACGGTTGTCGATGCGCCGACTCAGTATCTGGTAGGTCTGGTTTTCTCAGCCAACTTTGGATATCTTCTGAAAGATGTCGCTATTACAGTCGTAAGCAGCACGGTATACACTCTGGAGTTACTTTTTTCACGGCTGTAATCACTAATACACGTCACAGAGTTAGTTGTCGATAGATTTCTCTCACACGATACTAAGCATCTCCACACACTTCAGACATCTCGGCACAAGTAACTCTTTGGTCCTCTCTAAGTGTCCATCAGCTACTTTCCTTCACGACACGTTCAATATGCAAGACTAACCCAGCGAAAAACTTTGTCACTCACCTACACTGCTGTAGCTTCTACCTTGACACATTTCAATCGGCATCGGGTTCTGTGATGTGATAAGCATTACCTAACGCCAGTACCGCAAAAGAAACGCGACTCCCATCAATTTCCCGTCACATGGCCACACAATCAGTTTGGTTCCCTACCAATCCTTAGTGTTTGCAGTACTATACCAAACACTTTCCAGCCATTCTGAAGAGTATACCTACGCTTACGGGGAATCATGTAACTTGTTTGTGTGAATTACGGTTAGTTGCAAGACACCAACACCGTACGCTAAACATCGCTAGCATCAAGCCCAATCTACCTGCTTCATCTTATTCTTATCGATATTACTGACACTAGTTGTACGTGGGCATTGGATGTGATGTGTTATTTCTAGGCTTCCCGGTACACACTTGTCCAATTTCATTTATGCCCGTTCATTGTATTTGGTTCTACAAACTAGCCGTTTTCTAAATTATCAATTCGAGTTTTAACACTAGTATACCCACCGCATCTTGGCCTAAGTTTCTATGGTACAAAAATCGTTTCTTCCAAAACGTTAAAAAACTTCAGTGCGTTTCAAAACGTTAAAAATATTGCAAACTTTCAACCTGTTCCCCAGATGAGTCTCAGATTCCCCACAGACTGTATACTTTTCGTATGTTTGCCCACTTTTCAAACGTTTTGGAACGTTTGGACATGTTCACTGAGCCTCCGAACTACTCGTCAGTATACTGCTTAACGGAATTTCCAGTAAAATTCAATCTTTTAGTCTCCGACAGATGTTTTCTTTTAGATTGCGCGTGCACATCTTTGCACAATGCATTTTTCAGGGGTTTTCTGACATTGTAGAAGCTCAGCACCTCAGAAGCAGGTAGAATGTTTCTACCTATGTCGAGTCTCTGTTATCACCCAACTGGCGTATTTCGACTGCATCGTTGCGGGATCAACCGACTAACGAGTCGATTCAGGAAAATATCACCTGTCTTCTCTGCGTCGTACATGTCGCATTCATTAGGCTTTAGCACGCATCATCCTGAGCATGGCTGCTGGCTGCTCTTTTCCTATATTAGGCTCGCCACACCACGGTGATCGACCAAGCGAACGCAAGTCATCGTCGATAATCTTATTTACATATATGTACATATATATTAAATTGACGACCTCGGAGGTACTCAACTCCCTTAGGTGCACTGCCACAGTGACGTCGGCAGTTCACGCCATTCACACACTGAGTTGTTGTCGATCTATGCAGGCACAGTAGTGTAAGGAGAAAAACCTTTTGGCCCTTGACCTTTCATGTATGTACTTATGGCAGGGAGAGTGCCGCGAATACAACCATAAGGGAATGGCTCACACGTCGATACCTGCAGTTATCTGACCGAAGCTTGTCTACCACCACCTATCTGAGGAGAGTCTTGTGTGCGATCAACTGCGATCAACCTTGTATGTGTAGGGAGGACAAGTAAGAAGACAGACGACCTACTGCAGCACAACCTTTAGAAGACCGGTCTGTTATTCCTGGCTGACCATCAATCAAAAAGCCGAGTGGAATGCTGTCCAGGTAAACATGCAATCCACTATGTGTACGGTACAACACACTTGGATAAAATCGATCCGAGTTTTGATCAACCCTTTACATGATTGACGTGCAAGTAAACATATGTGTGAAGTGTGTATGCAGAAGCGTATCGAATATATAGTTGGGAGTTCTCGAGAACTTATGTCTCTGTGACTAGCCACATCTGTTTACCTCTTTGTTTGTCTTTTTCTACGGTACATATTCTACTATTCTCTAATGCCAGATTACGTCCTTCAAGCACCGAATACTATCCAAGCGTTATACTGTTGTGACGTAGCACCAACGTGCTGTTCAGCTCTCTGATTATAGCAGCCGTGATCACTGGCCACCGACTTATGTATGGCTGATAGTTATTTCTACTTATCACAACAAAATTTTAGTGGCATTTCCCTTGGAGTTCATTGTCTCCTGTTGTCTATGTAGCGTATACTCTTGACGAACTTGACAGTATGGTTACCGTCGGCTGAGGTTGGTTAAGCGGTACGCTTTGCTCGGTTGAATAAATGGAGCATAAACCTTTCTACTCAACCGACTCAAATATCGTAGTGTGGTTAAACATGCCGTCAACTATGAGTTATCATAACACATGATATGTTTGACAGCAGCCGTCCCGGAGTAGCCTATCCTAGCAACCGAAGCCAAAGGACGCCCGCGCTTAACGCTCATCACAAATGGCTTGCGCTGAACCACTTTGGGTTCCACACATACACCAACTATTCAATGTAAACCCGAAGAGGTGAGACCAAGAGAGATGCGAGTGGATGTCTTCTTGGTTCAGCCGATCAGTGTTACTACGTCATTTGGTAGGCAAGTATGGGAGCAAAACTCATCTGTCGGAAGCAAAAATTAGACAGAGTACAACAGTAGAATTCAGACTGATCCAAACACACAGTGAGAACATAAGGAATCAAGTAGTTTACTATACGAGCACATATTATTGCACTCTGTGGAGAAGGTAGAAGAGAAGCAAAAGTTGAAAGTCAGACAAAAATCCAACATAACATTCAGCATGCAATCGGGCAACAAAGCTGACAATGCCAAAGACCAATGTGACGCAAGTTTCGGAAAGGTAGTGCAAATGATTTACCGAATAAAGGCGGTAGTTGTTTGACTCGAACGAAAAAAATAAATAAGTAAAACATGTATGAGTTACTTGCGCCTGATTTACTCGTCATCCTTTCGCTGACGATAAACTATGAGTAGGCTGATCAGCGGACAGTGTCAGCCGGGCGGCGTATTTCTAGGTGCACTCCTCGCAACGCCATATAGTAGTCTTCACGACCTACGACAATTTCAATTCATTTGTGTACTGAGTGCTTGAATTCACTGCCGCGCAATCGTCGCATGGGGTACCTTCGGACGTCCGTCGGGATCGTATTCATCCAGACTATGTAGATCAACGCAACTTCTTCCCAAAACCTAAAATCCGTTTTACAACGCAGAAGATCTATTTGGATAATATCCTGTTGTCGTGGACACTGATTGCCGAGATTTTACCCACCCACTGTCGATTGCCCCTACAGTATCTGCCTTGGAATTCGGTTGTTGCCCATCCTACAGATGTGGGTATCAGTATGGCTTCAGTCCCAGTAGCTCGCTGAAATACCCCAGTGTCTCCACCACTAAATGTCCGAAGTGCGTCTCAGAAATTCCAAACAGAATCGGCCCAGATGCCTGATATTCCATTGATGAGATGTCTAGTTTTCACTGCATCAAGACAGCGTAGACAACACTGTTTTATTGTAGACAGGTGGCTTGATTTTCATCTTCAGGTTTCGGTTATCTTAGACACAATTTTTGAGAGTTCCGTATGCAGTCCAAGCACTCGTCATGCAAGCTCGCAACTCACGGTCAACGGACAGATTGCCACTGATTTGGCATAAGTCTGCGCAGCTATCTGGAATATCTTCATTGACGCAAAACCCAAGTCCAGACATCTCCGTTCGGAGAAAACTGTGAGGAAAATATGCCTTACAAGTGTTGGTAGCCAAACCAGTTTTGGGTGCGATGGTCAGAAATGCCGTCGCCAGTCGTTCGAGTTCATTTGATCGTGAGTGAACAACGTAATACCACCGGTAAGTAACAATACGCATATTGCTATTAGAAGTGGTTGAACCTGGAGCGTCGAAACCTCGAGTATTCAGCAAGAGGCCATTCATGCAGTATTTAAATTTCACACCATTCTTAGAGTTCTAACGATCAACTGTTAGCATTAAGAGACACTATGATCTACATAGGGTTGGGGCTTAGAAAAACTTTCGCACCACATCAGTGGTAATTCTTAAATATACAGAGGTTGATCAAAGTGAATTTACGCTTGCATGCAATATACGGTTGGAGGCATCCGAATGAGAATTGGTCTGTCATGGTGACCGAAGCCACAGGACACCTGCACTCTAGCCATCACCACCAGTGGCTTGCGATGCACCACTTGCGGTTCAACTCACACACCAGGTATCCGGTGTAAAACCGAAGGAGTAAGACCAGTAGTTGTGTGAGTCAGACCTCTATGTGAAGCCGACCAATGCTGGTTAGCCAATACATAGGCTACCTCAAAGTTTAAACCCCTATCTCTGGATCTACACTGGGAAGGAAAATGTTAGAAATACAACGCAAGAATTATTCCATTATAGGAGTACATGTTAGTGCACTGTACAGTAGATACGGAGTGGGATCAAAATGCAAGATTAGACCGGAAGAAAACAGACAAAACATACACCAGACAGTAAACCAGCAGTGCTGAGGGGAAGGAAAGGTAGAGGGCCACAGACACCCACGTTTCTGAAAAGGGGAATGGGTGGGTACCACACAACGGCAGATGTCGGTTGATGTAGACAAGAGCAAACAAAGGACATAATGGATGTAACCTACTTGATCCCAGCATACACGTTGTCCCCTGGCTGACAGTGTGCATTGAGTAGGTTGATGACCTACTAATCCCGAACGGCCAACGCATTCGCGGCCGCAAACATCGCAATGCCATATAGTCATGTTACCACAACCTACGGCACCGATGGTTCCATTGCGTTTCACGCGCTTCCGTTCACAGTCGCCCAATTGTTACTCACTGAATTTGTGGACGACCGTCCGGATCACATTTCTCCAGATTACCCGGTTCAACGTCAACCCTTCCCAACATCTACAATGAAAGTTACAACGCGAAACTCACCTGGGCATCTCGGCTTCTGACCACCAGGATTTTGTCCATCAGATTTCAGCAAGTGCTTCGGAATACGGTGATCGTCCATCCAACGGACACGACGTAGTCAACGAAGCTGATCCGGCATCCGCATGATTTCCATTCCATCCACGTCCGATCGCCGTAAAACCTCAGCTTTTAGTGTGCGACACACGCCTAGACACACACACACACACTCATCGACCACAAGCAACGGCCAATTTTCGGGAGTTACACACAAGCTGAAGAAGCATACACGTAAAAATTCATCACCTAATAATACTAAAGCACAGACGCAATTCGCAACAAATTAACCAGACCTGACGGTGATAAATATTAGGTCAAAACAACACATCTGACAAGGGCCATCCACCATCGAGGCATCTGTCTTTTGTCTCTCTCCTCCCCTTTGGATAATCCGACATGGTTGCACCTACAACGACCAATCTCCTAGTCAGCATAGCCTATCGGATCAAAACGGCACACAAGCCTGGCCACCCCGCCAATCTAACAGAAAATGTCAGGGCATGCGACATACAAAGGCGCGTTTACACACAGAGAAGACTCATTCGTTCTTTTTGTATGCTCCTAAGGGTTATTCACAGATATTCTCAACAGCCTGCTCACGAAGTTTAGAAGACAATGGGATCAGTGTTCCTTCGGACACTGACGCGGAATAACGCAGTGCCTGCACGCTGTTTGCACGCACGGTAGTGTAAGCTGTAATCATGCATCACCGAAACTTTTGGGCTCAAACCACTTTACCCTCTTCTCTTGAGTAGGAATGTTATACAGGCTCTTTTTTCGGTCCGTTGTCCGCGCTAGCTCTGTGTTTTGAAAACTACGCTGTCTAGTAGGTATGAGATTTTGATGCTTTATTCGGCTAAAACAAATCCGTTTTTGGTCTGCCCTCGTCAGATTTTTAGAAAGTAAGCAGCGTTTCATTTATCTCATTAATTGTCTCGTTAGTTCCAATCAGTGGACACAACATGCAAATGTGCAAAGCGAAAAGTTAGTGGTGGCGTAGATTATAATATGAGCTAGTTGACGACTGACGGTAGCAAAAATTTGATTCGACTGAACTCTCTGGATGAACTTGGGATGTTCGACCGTGTAAGGTCTTCGGGAACAGACAGCGTTACGATCGTATTTAAGGTAGGTACTCTTAGGGGGGGGAGTAAATATCGTCTTGCTGGAAGGGAGTGTGTGTACTCACTGTGTTAGCTTTGACTTGTGAGTTAAATGATCGAACTTCATTCGTCGCACCTAGCCATAGTTGGCTCACCATCTAATACGACACCTGTTCATCAGGTCCCCCTTCAAGGTAGATTGGAGAATTCTTGTTATACTAGTGCAATTGTTGTCCACTTCATGTATGCCAGTATGATCGAAAACCACAAATGGGCATACAATCACTAAATGAACTGATAACAATATCGCACATTAAAATTGACCTACTGTCAACTAAATGAAGGCAACGATTCTTAGCACACGTGGGGAGCACCAATGCTTACTATCTAAACTTCTGGAGAAGCTAATTAGTGAATCAGCACCACTTCCAACAAACGTGTTGCACCTTAACCCCAGCTACTGCCAGTCACTGTGCAACTTTACTGCTGAATTGTGGTCTGGCTTGGCCTGCATCCATAATAGTTCAACCCTGAAGCTGCTATGCGTAAACATGACTGAGGGAAATGTTGGTTTATTTTGAATGGTTTATCACAAAATTGTCTGATATTCCGACTCTGACTGGAGTTATAACTTTCTTAGATCGGGTCGGATTTATTGTCATGTTGACTATGCTGCAAAAATGATGTATTCAAGGCAAAAAATCCCTGCGACGAAAGAGGCGCCCTACGACATCATCTTCAAGGTTTTTACGGTTTCGAATGCACTATACCATTCTTTTGGGTTTATACATTTTCGATGGTTCAGTCAACTTTTCTACATATATCTAGCTAATATCTGAATTCCTGTTGCAAAACCCTGGAGTCTTTGGTCACATGCAACACTGTTGCACATAATCTCAACAGAATAAGGTACCTAAACACTTTGTGAACCTGTTATCTGTAGTTTCTGATTCAAGGTTTGGGTGCCATTTCGGTTACACGATATCACGTTCACAGTTGCATAGGTTCTCGAGGGTACGTTCATTAACCCTACGAAGTTTCCATGTTGTACTGCTCTAGCAAGTGAATAAGACAGCGGTTCTAATGATTAATGAATTTGTCCATCCTTCGTTTGCGCATCATTCACATTTCATAACAGTTTTTGCATTCAGTTGAAAGTTCAGCTAGCCCCTTTAAAAAGAAACAACACACTCGACTTTTGTTCTTGCTAAGGCTCATTACTAATACATATCCTTACTCCAGGTGGAATATGAGGTTCATTCACGCTTTCGTGGAGCATCAGTGCGAGCCAGACATTAAGCACAACTGAATTAACATACTTGAACTCTCAACCACTTTCGCAATGTTGATGAGCATTAACGAGGGAGAAACTCATACCCAGTGTTTCTTTTAAAAGAAGGCTGGCGGAAGATAATATCTCAGTTTAAACGTGTGTGCCGTGCGCGATTCGAAAATATTTAAATCCTAATGTGCTCATTGATACTTTGACTAATAACGAAAGTTTGCAAGTGGACAAAAATTAACGTGGTCGACTTGGTCTGCCTCGTCTATGCCGTCTTTTTCGCTTAAATATTCTGAGTACTGACAAATGTATGCAAGTAGGCAAAGGTTAACTCAGTTGTAAGACGTGATTTCGTTTACAACACTCCTGAAGAAGTCCGCCCGAGGTGGTTGAAACGTAAAGTACTACAACTTGCCCCTAACGTTGTACTGTTCTCAGTTCGTTTGTCAATAAGTTTGAAAGGCTTGAGCGTCATGTTTAACATGTGTTCAACAAACGGATTGGAAAATACAACTTTACGAGTAAGTTGTAATATTCAACCTTTCACTCACCTCTGGGGGTCTTCATCAGGAATGTTGTAATCGAATGCGATTTCAAGAACGAGATTCCTTAGGAAGGCCAACCGTGGCGGTTGAAGCTTTGGTTAGTACAAATTATTTGTAACGCTGTCTTTTTCTCAATCCACTTATTAACAACTCAGCCAACTTAAGTTGGATTTTTCATATAAGTTTGTCTTAGTTTTAACTTTAACAGCCAGTATGAACTCTGACTAGATATATTGCCGATGCGTTTCTGACAGTACAGGCTACCTCGTCGTATTCGCGACATATGCGTCATTTACTTGAATATTCATCCTAGGCAATGTTTACCTAATGCATCACGGTTCGATCTTGAATGGTTGGCAGCATTCATAATACACTACTCAAATTTCATCGGCATGTCATTTAGTCGGGGTTAATGCTTAAAAGTAATTTTCATTTGAAACCTTCCCAACTGCATCATCTGTAAATTTTAAAGACAAGTTGTCCGAACCTTTTGTTGTGGTAGAGCAATCGCTAACACCTTTCACAAAATCCAAAGCAAATGGCAGTATTCCAAACAAGCTGGCTCCCTCTAGCAGGACATCGCTTAGTTGTCAGTGTAGAACCAGTGACCTGTGTCTTCAAGTTATGCGTTCAGCAAATGCGGTCAACCATTAAAATCATGAGGTGAAAAATTTCTTTGAGAACATAAACGTAATCGAAAAAAGAATCTGACAGAAGATTGCAAAATTGTCTTTTGCGGCGTCTCGATGCCCCCGCAGTTGAAGCTGATGCATCAGAACAGTGTTTTTCGTTGTGCCTTGGCTATCAGAACGAAAGAAATTGTCGCTAACTCAACTTGTTGGTTTTGCAGTAGTCTTCAGAATATTCTTGTCAATTGACAGCTCTAGGCAAAGAAATGTTCCCCATAAGGAATCACAAGAGATTCGTAGGAGCTTGAGAAAAAAGTCCATTGGAGAGTTTATATAAGTTTGATAGATTTAAACTCACCATTGTGAGAGGTGTTTTCGCACTTTTCGCTCACGTTGATCCAGGCGATATGGCTATGATGGTCATACCGGTTTTTGACAACAATTCAGCATAACATCAGGTTAAATTGCCGGAACTCGTGTATGTACTCACACTCCCTCATAAATAAAATAACCGGGTCTGCTTAACATTCACATTAGGTTCTTAAACAAGCGATGTGGCCGAACGCATCACACACAAGTGAAATGCTAATATCGGCATGTACGTTGCATGCTCAAGCAAGACTTCACACGCTTGCTTCAGTCATACACAGTAGGGGATAGACTGCTGAACGATCCAGCATTCACATGCAATAGTCCAAGATGAGTAATATTTATTTAGTTCGGAAAACGAGTTCATCATAAAACAAAGCAATCAGAATTGGTTGTAAAGTTGCACTGGATGGTTGGTCGGAAGGATAGGCAGTAAGTGTGCAGTACCTCAATTGGTTGTGTTCACGCCTTGGTAATTCAATCGACCACAATACTCAGTGGATGGTGGTGGCTCAAGGTGGAACCAAAAAAAACGATATGCGTAATCTGGTACCTAGATAGTGGAAGGAAATAGGGATAATAACGCTCAATCTATGTTACACATCACCAACATGGCAACGGGTTCAGTATCGCCCGCCTCTGGAAGCCAAAAAAGGTTTGAAGAAGGCTTATTATAAAACTTTTCGAAACAGTTTTCGCCGGTCTTATTCATACTCTGGAAAAAGTCACGGAAATCGCATACAGGATTTACCGGATGGCTGAATTCTTCCGGATGCTTTTTAACTGTCCCACTTATAAAACACACAAGTCTGTAGGTGAGGGAATCGTAGACTAGGTTATGAGATATTCTAGCTGTACAACCAGTTTACTGCAGACCCCAGACACTGGTGAATGAAAAAGGTGTTGAATAACTTGACCAACATCTCTGGTGGCTCTTTTCTAATAGTCCACAGAACGTAAGGCATCTGATGTAAAACAATGATACTGATCGTCGCATGCGTCCTGTAGGTAAAACACGGGGTAAGCTGATAAGAGCAATCCAGACACTGTAAATTATGGTAATACTCAACCTCGTAAAGACCGGGAAATAAAATCTATGACTAAAAACGTGTGTATGTATTATGTGAAGCGTGTAAACAATGACACTTGATTCTACACTAACGACAGCTGGTGAGGAGACACGTCTGCCACGTAAACTAATGTTTCTCCTTCATCGTGTCTTCTTTTACTGATGACAAATGATGTCTAGTAATTAAAGACTTCGTAGGTCAGGTGTTCCCTTCAGTTTGAACAGTGCGATTCACTGTTTTTTCCCGTCTCCGTCTCATGAACGGTGTAATATTGGTTTCTGTTTACTGATACTGTGACTGGTAAGGCGTTGAGAGACTTTCTTGGTCCGTAATAGAAACGCATATGATTTCAGAGCCTTCACGTTTGGGATGTGTCAACGAGGCTATTTAGCCGACTGGGGTTGCTGCAGCAGACAACTGAGTGATCGCTTCATGATTTCCGTGTCTTAGTGCTTGTAAAGCTGCGTAAAAATTGTACGCTTTGAATGATGATTCAAGGAATTTTGCGCCTTCGTTAGAAGAGCGCGGTTTTACCGTTTCGTGAAGGTCACGACTATAAGAGTTTATCTATCCACGCCGCCTGGGCTTATATTTTTCTGGTCGAAAATATACTTTCAACGCTTGCTTAAAATATGACATCCAGATGATAGCTAAACAGCACAAGATTTCCAACCTCCGTTTCTTGCGTCAGTGAACTGTTTCACATCATCGTGCCGGGTGGATGTCATCTATTAAGTTACTACAAATAACACAAATTCTGAAGTTAATACAAAAGTGCATTACCGAGCTAATCAAGAATGTTATGGAAAATCCTAGTTCTGCTGATCGTTCATAAGAGATAATTCAACGAACTATGAGAATGTGATTAGAATATTGCCATTCAAAAACAGTGAAAAGCTGGGCAATTTTTTCAAAGATATTCCGAGGCTCACTTAACCGACGGAATTAAGTTTGACAGCTGTGTTCGGTCTACATCCCGAGTTCTAGCTATTCACGGATAATTAACCATAGGCCTGTGCCTCGCCCTATCGACAATTTTAGTATGTTTCACGTTTACTGGAAGCGGGAAACGTTTATTTCAAAGTGTTAGAGCTAATAATCAGTAAATTTCGTTGTTAGTTTTTTATAGCTCGATTACAAACTGGGACAGGGCACACTCAAAAACAACCGGTAAATCATCACTCTATCTTTGGATGCCCAGCTGTTTCATTAAAATTGTGCAATAGTCCAGGGAGATTAAAATATCACTATGTACTGTGAATCCCAAGAGTTGGGTTTTCGACTTTTTGAGTGTGTATATTCGGAGGAAATGAAATACAGATAACTGGATTAATAAGTTATTGAACAATATCAAAAGAGACGTTTGACCTGTTAAGTTGTGCATTGTACGAAATCTCTTACAACTTGTGTCAAAATATAAAACAACGAACGCATTTGCTTGGCTGACGTGTATCCGCACACATTGGACAGCAGTGCATTGTCATCCCCTTTGGTGGCACGTCTTCCATAGCGCATGCACATTGTTCCAATAGTCACTTCTGGTCACTTGTCTTCCTGACTTCGATACCTGATTTTCATTCCAGAGTGCACACATTACACTACTCGCAAATGTAAGTACATTTCACGCGGAATGCGCATTTTAAGGTCTCTTTAGATGTGGACAGACTTTTAACTGGTCTTTTTAAGAAAGTCATACTAGATTAGAGTTGGTCGTTGCCAGGGTTCATCAGTAGTGCATAAACTCGTTACACGTCCGTTGGCCACTGTACCGTTGGTCACATTAAGTAACATCGAAGTGTGATATCGACGTACTCAGCCGCTTGTACTCATATGTATTGGTCAGGTTACCCGATCGTACGGACTAGGACAACGGTTACTATCAGTGAGCTCCAATATCTGTGTATCGTCGATTAGGGTTTCTGCGTTAAATGAACATCTCTCGAGGGTGACAAAACTATGCAGCGCCGATGTGCACAAACAAAGCCAAAACTGGAGTCCAGTATTTCTTTTCAGAAAAGACTGACTGACAAATTTACTCCTTTGTGAAAGTTACATCTGAATATGTGTGATGTCCAATTTAAATCGTTCAGTATTCGCAATTATACATCAGTATGAACGAGTGTTGGCAACAGTTTAGTTGAACAACTTAATCGAGCTCACGTTTCTGTGATTACCTTTCCCTCCACTCTCATTACTTGTCAGGGGGGATTCAATGACTGAATTGCTTTATCACAGTTTTCATTTTGCACCAAGTAAACAAGAGTTAGTTTTAATGATCTAGACAGACAGACAATATTGTTGCGCCATTTTGAACGGGTTAAATGACATTTTTCTGGTTGGGGCTGGAATACCAAAACAGGAAAGCAAACGTACAGTAATTTTCTGTCTGGACAAAAGGACTTAGTTTGGATTTTCCCACATATGCGTAAAATCTTTATGGATCAAAAAAACTCCGATATAATTTAACGTGAACGTTGGGTGACGGTTCA
This sequence comes from Paragonimus westermani, assembly GCA_008508345.1. Classification (NCBI taxonomy): domain Eukaryota; kingdom Metazoa; phylum Platyhelminthes; class Trematoda; order Plagiorchiida; family Troglotrematidae; genus Paragonimus; species Paragonimus westermani. The sequence goes on along the minus strand of QNGE01000693.1, from coordinate 183,898 downwards.
GAAAATTCGTTCGGATTCATCCTGTCTCATCGAGACAAAGACAACCACGTCTGTAAATACGTAAACCAAATATTTGTCTATGATCATGCGATTCGTACTGGACTAAAGACTGGACAAAATTCTGCACCATAAGTTATATATCGACTGCTGTCTAGGAGTTAACTTGTTAGTGATAACTGTTTTAAATCGCCTTTCTTTGTAGAGGGGAGAGAGTACAGACAAGATTCTCTCTCAGTAAGGTTTATCGATGATTCGTGGTATACACAGTCATGTACTATGGCTGAATGCGATTGGCATGCAAACGAGATAAACCAGTGGTCTACTGGCTCCATCTTGCGGCTACCGTACGTAGGTCATCAGCAGTTTAAATAATGGGGCGCTGACAAACAGCGAATAGAAAAACCGACGCCAGTGCGGTTAGGCAGAAACTAATTCTTACACCCAAATTAGCTAGGCGTGTATTCAAACATCAGTGTACACATTTGCGTATTGAATTTGTTTTCAGGGTAGTACACCTTCTGGACTTCCGTGTACGCGCCACTTCGTTACAGGGTTGTGGACTTTATGATGCTGACCAAAAGTGATGATTTAGTATCGTTCATCCTTCGTCGTTCTTCGTAGTTAGTCGAGTTTTCGTGCTATAAACTTCTATTGTCTTTGATGTGTACACTAATGTGGTCTGAGCATAGCCAATGATAACAGATTGTGTAGTGGAGTTTACCGAGTGGGCTGAAACGGCCTTTTATCCAGGAACGGTTTAACAACTACAACTTCACAACAGCTTCACGCTAGCAATCATGATCCAAAACCATTTATGTAACAAACTGTAACAAGGGTTATTCTGTTAACTCACGTTTGACGCACCTGCGTGACAATCCGGTGTTTTAATGCGCTTGAGCTGGTGTGTCACATAAAACTTTCAATTTAATAACTGAGTGTGCAATCATGATTCTGTGCTGTAGACCTGTCAAGAAGAACATAATTACTTTCTCTGCTGTACTATTTTCATCAACATGTCAAAAGGACAAATATCACAATATGTCAACATTTCGATATGCCGTCATCAGTCGTTAATGTAAAACCAGCTAACTGTACATAACCTGCATTTGGCAGTAGCAAGTGAACGAGCCAATCATATAGTTTTGTCCTCTCACGCACTAATAGTGCAGTGAGCTCCATGATAAAGAGTGTGACTATATCAGAGCATTCCATGCACATAAAACCAGTCATTGTTGTCTGATTAACACTGTTCCACTAATCGCTAACCGTTGTGAGTTACGATTACCTAGCAGTAACTTGAACCACTTGGCAGGGTCAACTAGGTGATCGGTTTCTAAGGCGGTCTTGGTGACCGGTGACACAGGGTTCTTCGAATTTGTTATAACCAGCAGGTCGTTTTTGAGATTGCAGTTGATAACCACCTAGGACTATGTTCTGCTATAACCTGATGCAAGCATCGATCTGTTCTGTCTATGTAGACGTCACTGCAACGGTAACTGAACGGATATATTACGTGACAGACCGATTGATCGGTCGAGCATGTACCGTTGTAATGGAGAGCCAAATCCCCTAGTAATTAACAAAATACGCATTCGGGTGGCTGAGTAGGTGTATTGCAATGCCAATATTAGTTCGTAACTTATACCGTTCGGAAGTTGGTCATTCTTGAATTAGATTTGCAAAAATGTGTTCTTTTTCTCCATAGTGTAGCTTGCCACTTTAACTGTTTTTCATACTAGGCTGGAGTAGATGTGACCCCCAACACAACCATCACATCGGCGCCACTAGACTAGAATCTTGTTGGTAGTAAGCTGCGCGCCGAACGCTTGGCAGACATTGCTAGAACTAGCTGAGAACCTCTGAAATTTCTGCACTATATCTGTTCATACCCTTAACGAATTCAACTCACGTTGAGGTCTGCTGCAAACCGTTAATCGGCCTCAATAGCACTAAGGTCATGCTTCACGGCTATCTCTTTCCCATTTTTATTCAATTTTATCGTAGTTGATATAGTGAAAGAACGTCTACGGTAGCCACGGATTATCTACTTGCACGTCCTAACACGTGGAAGACTGGCTGACCTTTGTTAAGCTGACGGGAAGTTGGTTTGTGTCAATTTTCACTTAACACGCATACAATGTAAGGCGCTATCTTAATCTCCAACAGATGCTTTGGAATGCGCTTTGTATCCTCGAAATGACTGTCGGGACTAGGTAGATTCTGGATATTGAAGCTGTGAAAGTTTCTGAAGAGTTTGCGCACTTGAAAAATTTCATTAACAACAGTGGGAATATAAGCAACATAACAGCAACATGTATTTTTAAGGTCAGGACAGTATTGATATACCCGAAGGCTCCCCAATAAGCATCACTCCGAAGCTGAATAATCGCGTTTGAAATGGAACTGTGCGGGCTGTGCTGCTTTACGGCTACGAAACCTGACCACTCAGAGTGGAAGGCGTAAATTGTAATCGGTTATATGATCACTGACTTCTTCGTGTGATAGCTCGTTAGTATCAACGTGTGTAACGATAAGGCTTAGAAGCGGACGTTTGTTTGGAACTCTCAAGTAAGTTCAGTCGAGCAATCTTTATAAGTATACACAGATGTAATTTGCCTTGTCATGTGATGGGGTTGCTATCTAGCCCTTTGTTACACCAAGCACTTGTAGCCAACGCCAAGACTTACTGGCACATGATTCAAGGTGTATGGATGATGACTAGGCGCAGTGAACCGAAGCTAATTACCACTGTGAGTGAAACCGATCTCCTGAATTTGGGTACCCATGATTCAGAGAACTGATGGCTGGCGATGTTTGCAAAAGTGGCAACTAATCCTGTTCAGTAGTGTCAATATTGCTGTTAGTTGGTCGCGCTGTTTTGGCGAAAGCGCAATGTGAGGCCGGCTGTAACCCCCTTCCCCCCTAAGCAAGCTGTCGTACTGTTAATGCTCCATTTCGAATTGTCTTTTTGGTTAACCGTTCAGATGCCCCACTCGAATCCCAAAACAAAAATTAAGGGACTTGAACAGAACAGAACTTATAGAAGGAGTCAACAAATAGACCAGTAGGGCACCATGAGTATAACTCAAACAGTTGCCACCCAATGTGACTAGGGCGCTGGGCGTATCAGACGGGATGACTATAAATGGTAGTCGTAGTGTTATAATGAAACAGATCACGGGGGTGTATAAGGAGAACGAGGGGAGAAAACTCAGATTGTGTTGAAACGCACAGCTGCGATGTGATTGACCAATTGAAATGCTAAAACACCACTGACCTGACAGTGATTCTGCCCCACCCAATGTGGAACGAACTATTCCAGCTCTATTTCAGATAATTGACATTAAATGCTACCCTCAAGTTTGCACCCTCTCGGAGCTGAAAATACCCCGACTGTGGATCGATGTGCGTTGCTCGGTTCACTTTGCTTACCTCTTTAGAGTATACATCTCATCATAACTTACGTTACGTTCACCTACATCTCACCTGTTCGTTTAGAAGGTGTAGACATTATGATTTTGAATGCTTTGGGCTAAGCCCAGGTAAGTTCAACAATTAAATCCATGATTGCAAACCTGTCGATCATCGGTGTGATTCACTGATGTAATGCTGTGTATGACGATAATGACCGACTGATGATCAGCAAGTGTGGTATTTACCAAGAGGAGGACGTACAGACCAGTTTGTCATTTTTAGCGAACTTGTGAAACAGCGACCAAAACTTACAGCGTTTCTGGAATGAAGTGGTGAGTTCTACTCCATTTGTTTCGCAGTCACCTTGAAACGAATCTACAGAACAGGTAGGTGGACATATGGTCCATTACTTTTCTCCAAGTCAGTTCAGGTTATGGTGCACAACTAGATGCCAGTGTATTTCATCACTTATAGTAATTTAAGTCCGGAATGTTTGTTTTTTGCCAGTTTCCAAGTTAATCGTCACTCACATTTGATGGCCAGCTTTACATTCACGTAGATTTTTCAACCAGCCTGTGAATGCATAGGCTGTGATCAAGTGTGACTCATGTTAAACTTGATATTAGCCAAGTTCCTAAAAAGTCACCAGTAAGACGTCAGTTCTGTTCATTTTTGTAATTGACTAGAAAGTGGAAACCTCTGATGTTGCTGTTAATCATTCTGGTGACGATGATGACGATGATATTGGTGAGGAGGAGGACGAGGAGGAAGCGTAACAGTTGCATGATGTTGACGACGTCCATGATGCTATTGATCATCATATCGTCGACGATGAGCATGAGGTTGATGGAGATGATGACGATTAAGAATAAGTGGCTGATGATGATGGTGATGATGAAATTGGTGATAATGTGAATTATGGTGATGATGGAGAGATTAAACAAGGCTAGCTTACAGACCAGAAAACAGACCCCTTGAACCGGCTATCGTAATTGCTATAGAAATTGCATCTCAGCCAAAGAGAATGCTAAATTTTCCAGATATCGCTGGAAGAATATAACTGACATTAAGTGAACAACAGTGTTTAACGTATCAAATGGTGATACGAGTAACGTTACTTACGGAAAGACGTGTACAACAACGTTTATACTGGGCGAAATTTCATGTCATCTGCAGCGTTCGTTTGAGATGGTGTAGTATTCAGTGACATGAATTCAAGCTAGAAGACGTTCATAATCAGACGGGGCACCGGCACTATTTGTAAGCGTTACGAAATTGGTTTATCGCAGAAAATTGTGACATAGCGTTTCTATTTGTATAGGCAGAGCATTCCAGATAAAGAACAGCGCAGTCTGTCAGGTTGGATAGAAAGCATAAATTACACATTCCGGACGGAAACTCTTGAAAACTGTGTGATATTTTCTGGTTCAGAGATATACAAGGGAAGCTTCAGCTTCATGGGAGACAGAACACCGTTCATTATCTTTTATTCACCACAATGTTGAGGTTTTTGAAAAACGCTTATGGTAAAACTTAGACTGTCTTATGTGTGACTTTTTCGTTCACACAGTATCCGTTACTACAACGAAATTAGTACAATCTCTACATTGCCAGAAGGCATGACAACGATAGCAAACAACGCGAACGTGAACAGAGCAGTCAAAATGAATAAGACTCAGTGACAGACGTTCAGTTGTCATAATATGAAGTTCGAAAGCGAAGAACAACTTCTTCGTAACAAATTGATTAACTACGTTCACCCATCTTGACTAAACGTGAAACATGTTAAGTCAGCTGGCCTTAAACCTATTAACGTGACCGTGCAATAGGCAAATGTCCACTTTCCTTTAACCTTTAGAAAAGATGGCGTTCCAATTTTAATCAGACTACGACTTACAGTCACAACTAGGCGGACGCTGCAAAGGACACGTTCATTGTGGAAACTGCACAACTGCTGACATCAGCAAACAGTGACTCGGTCACCTTTATCTCCCAATCACCTGTCATACATGACTTCATCCCTGCTAGTGAATGTAAGTTTTCTGTCCGTACGTCGATACAGCTGGGGACCTGCATCAGTGAACACAAAACCAATTGGCAATGTACCTCTGGAACTGACATCATTTGAAGTGTAATCGTGAAGCACTTATACGAGGAGGGTCATGGATTCCGTGTTGCTAATGTACTTCATACTATGTACCTCTCAAGAACCGAGAGAAGTCTGCGTTTTATTGAAACTGTTGTCATTCGTCAAACAAACCCAGTGCCATGTGTTCAGGAAAAAACGGTCATCAGTTAATTTCTCAGAAACGAACAAGGATCTTCAACATTGTCATTTTTCTAGGCGGTGTCTCTAACAGGTTTGATTTGATGTCCATCCGGCACTTAACTTCTCAAGACCGCTAAAACAATTAACATGCCTCTCTTTGGCTTTTCCATGTTGTATCACCAATCTTGATCACTCTGACCTCTTTCATCATGCTCACACTCGTCACTAGTGTTGTCATGCTTGCTCGTTATATATTGACTGCATCAAGTTCGCTGTAGTAACAGACTGGATGTGAACAAAAGCCCAATATACCAGACACCTTAGTTTGTATTATTGGTCTTTTTCAGATCTATTTTGCGAGGTACCGCATTCATCTGAAGTTCTTGTCGCAACATACTGTGTTAGAATGCCTAACTATAGTCGCCATATGAAATTCTCATTGGACCCTAGGGGCATCTGTACAAAAAGTGTGTACGGAAGATGACAGACTTTTCCAACCTAAGTTGATGTGATAGGAGGTCGCTTTAAGGAAAGACTGGAAGTTGATATTGGTCTCTGAACGTCAGATAAATTGGGATCGTTCATTTCAAAGTTCAAATGAAATGAAGCCAGAAAACTCAACAGATAATGTTATTGTCGATTAATGCTGTCTTTATTCAATGGAAATATCCAATTATTTTTCACTCATTCGACTGTTGTTGGAATTCGTTATATCAACAGTTTCGTTCTATTTTTAAACATTTACTCAAAATACTTTTCCTGTATATAAAATCATCACAACTTCATATAATGTTATTACAAACATTTACAAGTGTTTCGTGCACCGTGAACAACATTTTTTCAAAAATCTGTTACATTTTTAGAATTGTCCGTATGAAATTTAATCAGTTCAATCTAAGTATGTTTACATTTGTAAATCAGACAAGAACAAATTTAATCACGTATATAGCGACAGAGGGAGGCTGGCTGAATGTGGGATGCTGAGGAAAATGACAGGTTTATATTCTACTGGAAGTCTTATCACGGGTCAGATTGTTTATTCGTAAGGGAGGACAGCTGTTTTCCTATAATTCACTGTTTTACCTTCACTCTCTTATGTGACCGATCAGTATTGGTACAAAATTTTATCATTTATTACCAGTGGTCCCAAAAAACCTCAAATGCCTATGCATGTGATCGTGCGACAAACACGTGTTTTGTAACATGCAACGTGGGAAAGATCAGAATGTCCACCCACGCAGGGCGAACTCACAGAAAACAATATTTACACCCACTGCTGCTTTGTACACTGGGGCAAACGTCCGTGCGTTCGTGCGTGTACACGCGAGTAAGCAGAGACGGCTGGACGCAGAATCCCGCCTATCCTTGCATCCCTCTTTTCAATCGATTTGCCACAAAAGCTAGGTAAACGGGTTACTTACGTTAGTTGCATCACACCTACGCTTGGGGCAGAAATGGCCTCAGTAAACCTAGAAATGTATGGTTAACTTTAGTTCACGGAAGCCGGCATATGCTATAAACGACAATCTATGAAGTGGAATTAACAGCAAACATGTGCTTTCTAGACCCTGCCGGTCGTGCATATAGTGTTTTATTGGGGCTTTACGTGAGCTGCCTTCTTCGCCAGATCGTGTGCTTTGATTTTCAACAGCCAAACAGGGTTTCAAAAAGATTTGAAGACAGCGTATGGTCCGAAGGTTTGCCACTGTGGCTAGAGAAAAGAGGAAGCAATACGGGTGACGCAGAACCCTTCTACTCAGATTCATTGGATCCGATGATGGAATTCTCTTCACCACTGGAATTACGTACGTCTCTAATGTGCCCAGTCTTGTGAATTTTAAATTTGTGCATTCAATTGCGTTGTTTCGCCCACGATTAAACAAGGTCGGAGTGATTTGCAAGTTGTCCCACTTAAACCCAAGTTTGTTTATTGCTAATATCACCAACAAACATTCATACGACTACAGGTTTCCAGTCCAGTTGTATCTGCTGCGCGTAACTAGGTTTTCGTAGTTTGACCATCCGTTAAGAACTGTTATATTAAGCAGTAGAAAGCACCCCTGGACTTGGGAGGTGTAGGCTGATGTTTTAAACACTATGGTAAACTAGTACGCTAAACACTGTGTGAGTTTATTGATGTTCGCACCTCTAATTATGTCGCATACCGGTTGATTTCGTCCTGCTTTGAGCACATCATCCTTGTGTTCAAGCAGGACCCACACTCACTCAGGCGAACGGCTGTAATTAGGATTCAACTTTTCTGTAATCTTTCGTGTCCAAGTCATCTACAGGGGTAGTCCGCTTTTCGTTCAGTAAAATCGGGTCGTTTAGGAAGTGATTACACTCAATAAAACAGCAATCGATGCCGAAGTTATCTTGTGGTTACCACCCTACTCACACGTGATCCGGTTAATTGGCAGCTGGGTACAGACATTAATTGCTTCATACATAATTTGGGAGATTTTGTTGAACATTTCCATCCTATTCAATGCTTTTACCTATAACTCAGACACGAAATGAAAATCAACCAACTTTGATGATAGCTTATGCTGCTAGCCAAACTTTTCACTCGGCAATCTTCTCAAGTAGGCACTCAACTTCATTTTCGTATAATCGCCGATTAGAATGTTTTCTTCTCTCAAGAACATCGTGCAACCTGAATAGTACTCACGGACAGATGCGGCTGAGCGTTTAGTTTTGATAATTCTGTCGTACTTAATGTTATAGAGAACAATTCGGTTGCCTCAACAACGTGTACTGGAGTTCAAAACCCAGTTGTATTAAGGATAAACAATAGTTCGGTCTCCAGCAGGAACTAAACACGGGTTCTGCGCTTTTCTTCTGAAAAGGTTAACTCTACAGTCTATGTGGATGCAAAAGCTAAAATCACTCATGATCAATGTCCAGCTTATATTCACGAAACTCCATGCGACTTCTCATTTGAGCTTGCAACCGTTTTCTCTGTTCCCACAGCATTTGTTCTGTCGACCTCTCTCGAGGTCAATGATAGTACGTATGACTGATGTTTTCGCTGCTGTTGCAGTAGCCACCGCCGATGACGATGGTGGTGATGACCGTGTTAAGAACTGTAGCTTCGTAAATGTGACCGTTACTACTCAGTGATAAGACAGGCTTCATTTGTTTTTATGAAACAGAGAAATGATATTGCACCGGCTTAATTCAATGGGCGGTTATAGGTAGAATATGAACAAGCACATGGATACAACGAGTTACTACGGACATGGCTAGAAACCACTAAGATGAGCACTTAGCTTAACTAAAGATCACTATTCGAAGCAGGATCACCGAAGTCCAATTTGTACATCCATGCTGCTAATCGTGTATTCGGGAGTATAGACCAGAATTCCACTATATATATATATGTTATATATATATATGTTATATTGGTAACTATTCGCTTGCCATTGTTTGTTCCTCGAGGCAGCTTTTCTGGATGATAACGCTGGAGTTCTCACGTTATTCACAATCTACTGACTGTCCACACCCCAAAGCTAGTTTCGAGGTATTCTACTAGGAGTTGGAATGATTGGATCTCTAACTGGCATGTCCATTACATTAACACTACAGTTCCATTGTTGTATCAAGTGATCAACTAGAGCAGGTGGAGCGCTACTAAGAACATATACTGGCTGATCAGCACCCAATTAAAAACGAATGTGCGCCGGAAGCAAAATGCAGACGGGAATATACTCTTTAAATTTCATTAAACTCTCAAGCCTCTACTCATTGTAGTTGGTAACTAATTTGCAAGTTGCATGTGTCGTTCATCCCACACTGGACGTGGTTGGTAGGTCACTGCAGATGTTAAGAGCATTCACAAGAGATGTACAGGGACCCAATCTGCTGAAGGATCCCAAGGTAAAATTGTAAGTTTATAATGGAAAAAAATTCACGGGAGCACACTATCGATTTCATGGTTGTTAGAATTCATCAGTTATGTTTATTAGTTGGATCTAGACCACGGATTGCGTAAGTGCTGCTACCATCTATAGTGGTCTACAAACTTCTCTGAGTTCGCGATAACTGGCTCAAATGAATCTTGTCTAAAAACTTTGATCATAACCGTTTCTACGATCAAATGTGCGCTATGACGGAGTTGATCGCTAGATTGGAGAATATCCTCGTCAGGTACACTATGAACGACATTAAAATTTACGCGTGGTGTCCAAAGCCAACTTAGAGAAACGGATCGTGTTGACCAAACTTTATGTATATCTGTTCGCCACTGATAGTTTGACAAAGTAATCTTACGGAGCAGAGATGGTCATCTTGGTAATGCTTCATGAGTCTCACTCTGAAAACGATGCTCCTTGACCGGTTTCGTCCTTGTTTGGACTCATAAGGCGGAAATAGTTTGAATGGCTGTGTTTGATCCTAACACTACAGCGGTGATGAATATCAAACATCGTTCCCTGGAACCATGTTCCAAGTGTAGCACTCAACCGGTCTATTCGCATTCGATCACTTCGATTATTGTCGTCTTTGCGCAGTCTCTAGCTGTTTGTCACATTTGCCTAAGGAGGATGGTGTTAACGTCATATGATTGCGTTATCATTAGGGTTTTCCAATTATACAATCTGTGATAAAGGGTTGTTTACAACCGTACCAACTTTGCTTAACAGAAATCACTCTGATAAGCTAGCAGAAATCAAACAAGGCTCTCCACTCTCCGGTCGACGTGGAATAGTTTTCTAAGTGAATTACCTGGACCAATACGTGCCAAATGTCGTCCTCATTTATATAGCACTGGGCGAGAACGCTCCGTTTTATCTTAAAGCTACAAAGCAACTGTATTAAACGATAAGCAATTTGAAACATTCTTTTCCCGTCAAACACTTGAATAAAGAAGACAGTAGGCTGATATTGCACGATTTATGTCCGGACAAAGAGCACTTGGACAGGTCAGTACCTGCATTTTGAAAGCTTTTTTCCCCGATCCTACAAACAAAGTTTGGTGCGCACTTTGTTTGATCGGGCCAGACGTATCTGCACTGAAGATACTGTTCAAGAAGAGATGGTCCTGTTAAAGACCACCCTACAACTAAACGGTTATCCTAAATCGTTTATTGCAGGATTTAAACAGCCCATCGACATAGGAATTCGACCAGACACGCTGTCCAAAAAGCCGGTATTTTTTCGTCTTCCCTTCAACGGCGATGATGTATGCCAAATTATTCACCGTCGTCTGGTTAGTTTTATCGCGAGAACATACAATGCAGTGGTTCCAATGATTCTTTTCAGAACTTTCCGGATTCCGACACCCTGTGTGAAACACCCGGTACCTGAGTCAGCCAAATCCACCCTTATCTATGAATATCGAGGTAGATGCAGAGCATCCTACATAGGCAGGACAGCGCCAGTTGGGAACCAGGGTAACGGAGCACATCCCGAAGTGGGTCAGGGAACAGATTACGCGAACACATGATGTCACAGCCGCGCATAGAAACAACGAGCCTGCATCGTCCATTGCGCGTCATATCCTAATGACGCAACACCAATGTGGCCCCACAACGGCATTTCGCGTTATACACTCAACGCCACACAGGCGAACACTACGCTATGCCGAAGCGATTGCGATCCGAAGTTCAAACCCGTGTTGTGTGTTCAGAACAACTGTTTGTAGAGTTGTCACTCTACCTTGGTAGTGACAGTGATCGTGCACTCTGACAATTGGCTTTCTCTTGTAGCTTGTTCACTTTCTCATAGTGATATATAAATGGTCTGTAGTATGCACTCGTAAAGACGCAGCGAAATTTGTCCGGACATAAGTCGTGCGATAAGCAATTTGACCAATACGTTTGAAGTTTTCATTCACCATAGGCTAAAATATCTGTCGAGGTATAGGAAATCACGACACAACCTTCTAAGATAACAACTGTTATCGGAAGTTTTCAAACCAGCATTATTGAAGAAGGACAAAATATCGAGCGTGAACAACCGACTCACGAAGTACCTCAACGTTCACTTCTAACCAAACTGCCTACCTTCAATGCTAGTTCAGGACAAACAATGGAGCAAGTCCGATCTCCTCACGGTACCCTCCAAGATACCGCACGCTATTGTGATGCCGCGATCGCTGCTTGAACCGGAAGGAAACACTGGACTTGAAAACGTTCTTCGTGCTTACATAAACCCTGTGATGTGGGATAAACAGCGCAGTAAAACGTCACGCGCGTCCAACTGTGTGCACACATTTACCGGTCAGCAGCCCTATTGCGAAATCTGGCTTTATCCTATATATTACACGTACTTGAATGTTCAGTTAGTACGGGAAAGTCACACGAGTCAGTTCTAATTTTTTGGCGAAGATCTGAATGAAAATGCATTGTTTTAGATTTAAAAATGTAGGATCTGTTCCGTGTTCACACTGCGAAATCAAACTTCTCTTGATCAATCTCTTGCAATAGTCGATCAATGACACGCCACCCGCTCATTCTATTTACTTAGAATGAACCAAGTCCACCTCGGATCCATAACAGTATGCGTCATTCAGAAAGTAGTTCAAATGAGAGTCAGATCGGCAATCTTCTTATGAAGAATCAAAGATTCGATCACCGGGTGTGCAGGTCCTGTGAACTACACTTGAGTCAAGAAGGCTGCAGTGACTGATTTAGGCACGAGTGCACATCGTTGGTTCGATGAACCCGTGATATCTGAACCAAATGGACATCGATTGCAGCCACGTTGGTCTGAGTTGAAAATGATTTTAGCACCTCTTTGATGTACAGACTTTCACCGACATAATACACAATAATTCTCGCTATCTTACAAACTGAACACCCTTCCGAAAAGCACTGGGCCCAAGTTTCAACCTTCAGTTTGGCTCATCACCAGTGTATATCATTGGTTTGGTTGAGACTAAAATTCCAGCCACGCTTTCATCATGCAGTCGTGTTGACCACTGCGCCAGTGACCTTACAATGAGTACGACTGAAGTGTCATTCGTAATCCTTCAGTCATATTTGTTTATAAGTAACATGGCAGCCTGTTACTTTCAGCCATCCTTATGTTTCAATGAAGAATACCGTGACTATCAGTCGATCACAGGAATCTGACTCAGTAGTTTGATGTTGCATAAGTCAGCGGTTCACCAGCCACAGTTTTAAAATCATGAGTGAAGATAACATCAATACACACTTGCGTATTCTTACGAGGTACAAAGACACATGTGAGCAGTCAGGTGTTATCTGTCGTGGATCGTGATGGGCAAAATACTGGGTCCATGGCGCCGAGCCACTTCACTGAGAATGCGTGAGCATTCGTAGCCTACAGATAACCAGTTAATCTGGCTGTGGTTTCGGTGGCTTTCAGAGCCCGTTCGGTTACTCGACTCGATAAGGGGACGTGAATGTTTGATGAGACTTCTGGTCTGGAATCTGGACTTTGGCGCCCCAACAGAAATCCGAGACACCTGATACATCGTTAGTCGTCTTCCACACCGAGCACTATTCGCTGACACTGCGATCGACTGGTGTAAGGTGCGAGGTGGACAGACAATGACCTGGCGTAGGGAAATGAAGTCGTTCACGAAGGGGTTGGCCACCGTGGGTCGTGTTCGTCTCCCGGGCTGGGGTCCTCGCGACTCACAGAGTCGGTGGTTGGAGACACTAGGTGAGATGGCGGCTAATCGAGCTCAGTGGCGTGAATGTTGTCGTTGTTTGTCCGAGCTGTCTGTGAAGTGAGTGCATTTAATGACGCGTGGCAGTGAAAGCCGTAAGGAAGCTGTCTCGCTGATGACGCCTTACTCTCACTTGCAGCTCGGTTGTGTTGTTTGCAAGGTGTAGGCACCTTGATGCTGAATGTTTGAATATGGACGTAGTCATTTTCAGTAGTTAGGTCCCTTCCCGTCCCCTTCTTTTTCCTTCTCTCTTTCTATATAGGGTTTGCTGTTTCTTCATGGTTGTGTGGCAGTTAAGCATTAGTGTTAACCACTGATGTATTGCTGTCTATGATGATGATGATGATGATGATGATGATACATCGTGTTTATCCGATTGTAAATCGAGATCACGCACATATTTAGAAGAGGACTCATCCCAAGATTTATTTTCCGTTTGAGTTTGTTACGTACCAACCGTACAAATGCGGTTTTACTTTTATGTATATGTTAGGAATTAGCAGTTCGTAAAGTATGCACATCACGGACACATGTCAGTTCTGTTCACTGTGGGATTGTCATTAGTCCGTCAGGAGTTACAGAGAGCGCAGTTGACTACAAAGCCAAGTGATCACATTGGGATAGCTAGATGTTAGTCGCGATTTTAGTGTATGTAAAAGGTAGTTTATTGACTTTTGTGTAGGCGTGAACATGGCTAAATACATTCTAGTAAAGTTCTCACTGGTCACTTGAGTAAAACTAAAATCGAAATTTATTCGTACAGCGCTGGATAAGCAGTCAGTAACAAGATGCAATCGGCGGAAGTTACCACCTAGCTATTTGATTTGACACAGGGAACAACTGGAGTTAGTCACTACTCTATTTAAAAAGTAGTAACTGTAATAATTCCCCTTATACATCCTGAATGATTTTGAATTTCTCAGTCGAACGTTGTCTAACGTTTATACCTCAGATTAGAAGTCTTCTCACAAACCTAAACTCCCTTCGAGAATCTTAGACGAGGTATCAAGGTCCATCTACTACCAGAGACTACCGGAGTACTCTTTTCACAATGCTCATAAAACCAAAGGACAATGTGGCGAAACTTTCCACTAGATTTGATAGGTTGTCTGTCGCCACGCGCAATATGAATGTAAGGCTTTACGGATCACACAGTGTAGTGAGGATAGACGGTCGCACCATACTACTCACACCACAATTCAGTAGCCGCTTGGATCGAAATGATCGCGGGATAAATACGGGAGACATGTGGGAAGAATGGTTGGAAGGCGGAATGACATTTAATGACGGAACTGAGACATGGTGTCCAAAGCGACTGGAGCATCCTCAGAAGAGTGCGGTGTGCAAATGAGTGTTTTTGTTCTTAGTCCCGTTGAGAGGCTTAAGTAGTGTACCGGTTTCTCCAATAAAACAACCTTTGTGTCGTCCGCCTTCTGGATTCACAACAATTGTTTTAGGGACCACTAATTCTGTTTACCCCCTAGAAATTTCACGACAATGACCTGGGTTGGTTTTGATGAAAATTCCTGCGATTATGTTTACAACTACTCTCGGGTCCGGTTTCTTGGTGACAGCCAACAGGTCGTTTTATATATGTGTATGATGGATTCGTGGTTTGTTCAACAGCAGCAGTGAGCTGGTTGTTGATGCAGTGGCTTATATCAGAAGCAACAGAATTTCTTAGGTACTGTGAAATCGATTGTGTTTATGGCGCGGACACAAAACCTAAACGACTATATCCGCAGTTCGTAGACAGTTATAGAATAGTGGGCCGAGGAAGCAAGCATGTACCGTCTTGTGTACCATAGAAACTTCTCCCAGACCAGCCCACGGCTCCTTCACGGTAGACAATCTCCCTGATGGCTAACGTTAGGACGAGTGGTTGGAGCTGTCCCTCAGGCACCCGTGGAGTAGGATGTATCACCAGTATGAAAGTCGATCCAAGCCCAGTGCTCTTTTGAGCAGTATCTTCAGTAACTTCAGTTCAGCCGGCGGCTTTAGAAGCGTAGAGTATTGAGTTTATTTTGTATCTGGGCCGTCAGAGTTATGTGTGAATGGCTACTTCGGCTTTCCTGTCCAGTGCTTCTAATACCCTCTTGAAAATCACACCCAGTTTCCTTTGGTATAGAACATAGTGGATTAGGTATTGTCATAGAAGTTTTGTTCCTTGTTGAAATGTGGTTGTCTGGTTTCCAGGGTGGTGAACCGAGTGGCTTAATATTTCTGTTGTCTTGCTTGATTGCACGGTTGGTTGTCTGCTCGACTGGTCAAATGATTGATCCTTCAGTTGACCAGCGGGTAAGTTAATGACATGTCTAGTCTTTTTTATCAATTTCGACTGAAAGTTGGACTGATTATTGAGGTGATTGCCCGTCAGTTGGTGATTGATGTAGATATTAGCCGTTCAGAGGAGTAGTTTGAATAGGAAAGTCAGATGACAGAGGTTACGGTATGAACTCATTTCGCACACCCTCATCAGTCGTAAACGTGCAGCTATCGTGAAAACGAAATCAACAAATCGGGCTGGATCGTGATTGGCAGTCACAGCTGCCTGGTTGTCTCGTTGCTGGGTCAATTAAGTGCACAATTAACTGGTCAGCTGGTTAGTTTTCCGCCCAAGGGAACGAGGTTACAAGGAAAAGCGTAGGAACAGAGGACGCATTTCCTCTCATCCAAAGTGTCATATCATGTTGGCATCACGAGCAGATTTGCAAACTGCTCACGTCATTGCCTAATATGGTGAATGTATTCCGTGTACAAATTCTCCGAATTCAAACTAATCGCACTGAGAACATTGTGATCCGTTCTATAACTGGCCGTGAGCGTTATCATGCAGACAAGGTTTTCGTCACTAAGGCATGAGCTTGATAGCTGGTCTGTTCAACGTTCCACGATAAATACTTTCCCTCAACCATCGTAAAATATCAACTTAAAGAACGTGGTGAAAGAGTATAACCGCTCCTATTAGAGAAGTTGACCTCATTGATGATCATTTAGTAGCTTACGAAGAGTGTATCTGAACACAAAGATGATTTTTGTAACAATCAAACCATCGTCATAGGTACAGTTGTCTGGTTGTCCATACCTGATTCGAAGTGTACTCCTAATCAAATGCTATCAGAGCAGGAAGAGGTGGTAACTTAAAACATCGAATAGAACAAGTGAAACGATAAGGAGTTGTGACATTCGGAAGTTATCTTTCCAGTCTTTTTATCACAAGATGCTTCATTCTTCTTTTAGGCATAAGGTCATACATGAAGTAAACACCGAGACTGCTCAGCTGGAGCCGTTACATTGCGAACGATGTCACAATAAACCCAATTAGACATCGGTGTTTTATCATTAATAAAATTCATTGTTCTTCAAATATTTTCACATTCGTTTATTGGTTATACGGCTTTCCGGTTCAGACTGATACACATGTGCACTTTAATAAACACGTATTAGACAGCAAGTGTCTCTGACAGCGCTTCTAACTACTTTAATTGTCTTTTATCTAATTGGTAGTAGATTACCGAACTTTCTACAATATGATTAGGACAGTCCATAACGGGAGCTCATCAAAAATGGCTATTTTGCTGCAAACTAATCGTTATACGGAGATTTTTAGTCAACCGGAATAGCACATTTTCACGTGTGTGAAGAAAAGTGGTAAAACGTGCAACTTAACTTCTCACTGTACCAGATCTTTACTGAATAAAACAATACCAGTTACTGAACGTGTATCGGAGTACATTTTAGACCCAATGAGGTCAAATATATGACTACCAGATGCAGCAAAACTCTCTTGACTGCGTTGAATCGGGCACCATAGTGTTAGTTCGTCGACAAGCCGGTCCCAGTTCAGATCTGTTAGATATTGCGGTTTTCACGCATCTGATTTCCTCCCATTTGCGTTCCATGGAACACACGTCATTACGTTGGATGACACCAACAGTGGTGGGAAATTTGCGTACACAAATGGCGCAGCTGTGCGTAGGACAGCCTCTACTTTCCTTTCAACTCCGTTCACATTTTGTTGTGTTCCAGTCTATGTTAGATTAGCGCAGTTGGCCACATTTTGTACAAAGCTACTCTGTCTTTTTTGTGTATCGATGGATGCCTGAGTGAAATGCTGGAGGAATTTACATTTCCATGATTGACTGCGTTCAGAACAATGGAACATTTTGGAGGGTTATCTTTGTCCATAACTGTTAAACTTTCAGTCAGTCAGGGTTTAAATCGGGACCGCCCAGTCAACCTCACGAGGAGGGGCTTGAACGAGCCGACTATCACTGGTACTGCTGTCGCACCATTACAGTACTGCGAATCAATGGGTCTAATCTGTTAAGACTCGCTGGTAAACGATAATGGGAAATGACTAGCACGCAAGCATGGGAAATGTACAGAAGAACGTGACCTTCAACTGAGAATAATTGACGGGCTGAAAAAATTTAACATTTTTACGATCGCAAACGGAAGCCGTATGCCTGGACGCGTTGGAGAACCGCGGTGATTCAGTCCCAGAGTTCATCGGTTATATATCCCATGATAATTATGTCGTCGAGGTAGGTGAGCGTATCATGTAGGCCAGTAA
>QNGE01000693.1:79985-165865 GCA_008508345.1 Paragonimus westermani | reverse complement strand
GAGCTAATGTATGGGCGCGTGCCACGATTGCCAGTCGATCAGGAGATTGGTTAATGGGGAGACCGACGGATGAGCACGCGTGAATTATCGGAATCTCGGAGATCGGCCAACCGAAACTTGAAAAGCACACAAGAAGCTTCTAAGGAGCAATCAACTGCGAGGCTATCGGGTCGGAGGACTGCGCTTGAACCTGGATCTATGGTTGAATACCGAGACCTGCGGAGCGCGAGGGCAATAGGACCCGGATCTAGGAAGTTCCTGGCAAAGTGGAGGGGACCGTATGTGGTAGTTGGACGTCGTGGCCCAGTGTATCTGATGAAGAATGAGAAAAATCAACATCGAGTGCACGGAAGCCAACTTTGTGAATGGTACGACACTCCTATCAGAAGAGAATGTCCACCAGATGTGTCAACAGCACCGAGGCCGGCAGGCAGATCGTCAACAGAACGGAGGGAACCTTAACGCCTTTTGTTACGACTGGAACAATCTTTGCGGGGGGGAGTGTAGTGAGGATAGACGGTCGCACCATACTACTCACACCACAATTCAGTAGCCGCTTGGATCGAAATGATCGCGGGATAAATACGGGAGACATGTGGGAAGAATGGTTGGAAGGCGGAATGACATTTAATGACGGAACTGAGACATGGTGTCCAAAGCGACTGGAGCATCCTCAGAAGAGTGCGGTGTGCAAATGAGTGTTTTTGTTCTTAGTCCCGTTGAGAGGCTTAAGTAGTGTACCGGTTTCTCCAATAAAACAACCTTTGTGTCGTCCGCCTTCTGGATTCACAACAATTGTTTTAGGGACCACTAATTCTGTTTACCCCCTAGAAATTTCACGACAATGACCTGGGTTGGTTTTGATGAAAATTCCTGCGATTATGTTTACAACTACTCTCGGGTCCGGTTTCTTGGTGACAGCCAACAGGTCGTTTTATATATGTGTATGATGGATTCGTGGTTTGTTCAACAGCAGCAGTGAGCTGGTTGTTGATGCAGTGGCTTATATCAGAAGCAACAGAATTTCTTAGGTACTGTGAAATCGATTGTGTTTATGGCGCGGACACAAAACCTAAACGACTATATCCGCAGTTCGTAGACAGTTATAGAATAGTGGGCCGAGGAAGCAAGCATGTACCGTCTTGTGTACCATAGAAACTTCTCCCAGACCAGCCCACGGCTCCTTCACGGTAGACAATCTCCCTGATGGCTAACGTTAGGACGAGTGGTTGGAGCTGTCCCTCAGGCACCCGTGGAGTAGGATGTATCACCAGTATGAAAGTCGATCCAAGCCCAGTGCTCTTTTGAGCAGTATCTTCAGTAACTTCAGTTCAGCCGGCGGCTTTAGAAGCGTAGAGTATTGAGTTTATTTTGTATCTGGGCCGTCAGAGTTATGTGTGAATGGCTACTTCGGCTTTCCTGTCCAGTGCTTCTAATACCCTCTTGAAAATCACACCCAGTTTCCTTTGGTATAGAACATAGTGGATTAGGTATTGTCATAGAAGTTTTGTTCCTTGTTGAAATGTGGTTGTCTGGTTTCCAGGGTGGTGAACCGAGTGGCTTAATATTTCTGTTGTCTTGCTTGATTGCACGGTTGGTTGTCTGCTCGACTGGTCAAATGATTGATCCTTCAGTTGACCAGCGGGTAAGTTAATGACATGTCTAGTCTTTTTTATCAATTTCGACTGAAAGTTGGACTGATTATTGAGGTGATTGCCCGTCAGTTGGTGATTGATGTAGATATTAGCCGTTCAGAGGAGTAGTTTGAATAGGAAAGTCAGATGACAGAGGTTACGGTATGAACTCATTTCGCACACCCTCATCAGTCGTAAACGTGCAGCTATCGTGAAAACGAAATCAACAAATCGGGCTGGATCGTGATTGGCAGTCACAGCTGCCTGGTTGTCTCGTTGCTGGGTCAATTAAGTGCACAATTAACTGGTCAGCTGGTTAGTTTTCCGCCCAAGGGAACGAGGTTACAAGGAAAAGCGTAGGAACAGAGGACGCATTTCCTCTCATCCAAAGTGTCATATCATGTTGGCATCACGAGCAGATTTGCAAACTGCTCACGTCATTGCCTAATATGGTGAATGTATTCCGTGTACAAATTCTCCGAATTCAAACTAATCGCACTGAGAACATTGTGATCCGTTCTATAACTGGCCGTGAGCGTTATCATGCAGACAAGGTTTTCGTCACTAAGGCATGAGCTTGATAGCTGGTCTGTTCAACGTTCCACGATAAATACTTTCCCTCAACCATCGTAAAATATCAACTTAAAGAACGTGGTGAAAGAGTATAACCGCTCCTATTAGAGAAGTTGACCTCATTGATGATCATTTAGTAGCTTACGAAGAGTGTATCTGAACACAAAGATGATTTTTGTAACAATCAAACCATCGTCATAGGTACAGTTGTCTGGTTGTCCATACCTGATTCGAAGTGTACTCCTAATCAAATGCTATCAGAGCAGGAAGAGGTGGTAACTTAAAACATCGAATAGAACAAGTGAAACGATAAGGAGTTGTGACATTCGGAAGTTATCTTTCCAGTCTTTTTATCACAAGATGCTTCATTCTTCTTTTAGGCATAAGGTCATACATGAAGTAAACACCGAGACTGCTCAGCTGGAGCCGTTACATTGCGAACGATGTCACAATAAACCCAATTAGACATCGGTGTTTTATCATTAATAAAATTCATTGTTCTTCAAATATTTTCACATTCGTTTATTGGTTATACGGCTTTCCGGTTCAGACTGATACACATGTGCACTTTAATAAACACGTATTAGACAGCAAGTGTCTCTGACAGCGCTTCTAACTACTTTAATTGTCTTTTATCTAATTGGTAGTAGATTACCGAACTTTCTACAATATGATTAGGACAGTCCATAACGGGAGCTCATCAAAAATGGCTATTTTGCTGCAAACTAATCGTTATACGGAGATTTTTAGTCAACCGGAATAGCACATTTTCACGTGTGTGAAGAAAAGTGGTAAAACGTGCAACTTAACTTCTCACTGTACCAGATCTTTACTGAATAAAACAATACCAGTTACTGAACGTGTATCGGAGTACATTTTAGACCCAATGAGGTCAAATATATGACTACCAGATGCAGCAAAACTCTCTTGACTGCGTTGAATCGGGCACCATAGTGTTAGTTCGTCGACAAGCCGGTCCCAGTTCAGATCTGTTAGATATTGCGGTTTTCACGCATCTGATTTCCTCCCATTTGCGTTCCATGGAACACACGTCATTACGTTGGATGACACCAACAGTGGTGGGAAATTTGCGTACACAAATGGCGCAGCTGTGCGTAGGACAGCCTCTACTTTCCTTTCAACTCCGTTCACATTTTGTTGTGTTCCAGTCTATGTTAGATTAGCGCAGTTGGCCACATTTTGTACAAAGCTACTCTGTCTTTTTTGTGTATCGATGGATGCCTGAGTGAAATGCTGGAGGAATTTACATTTCCATGATTGACTGCGTTCAGAACAATGGAACATTTTGGAGGGTTATCTTTGTCCATAACTGTTAAACTTTCAGTCAGTCAGGGTTTAAATCGGGACCGCCCAGTCAACCTCACGAGGAGGGGCTTGAACGAGCCGACTATCACTGGTACTGCTGTCGCACCATTACAGTACTGCGAATCAATGGGTCTAATCTGTTAAGACTCGCTGGTAAACGATAATGGGAAATGACTAGCACGCAAGCATGGGAAATGTACAGAAGAACGTGACCTTCAACTGAGAATAATTGACGGGCTGAAAAAATTTAACATTTTTACGATCGCAAACGGAAGCCGTATGCCTGGACGCGTTGGAGAACCGCGGTGATTCAGTCCCAGAGTTCATCGGTTATATATCCCATGATAATTATGTCGTCGAGGTAGGTGAGCGTATCATGTAGGCCAGTAACCAGTGTGTAGACTACTGGATGCAAAATGGCAGGCGCGGTTTTAATGCAAAACCATAGTTTGTCATACTGCTGAAGGCCTCTATGGGTGCTGTTCGTGAGTAGTTCACGAGATTCTGGTACTCACTCGAGTTGGATGTATGCTCTACCAAATTTATTCTGACAAAGGAGTTACCACCACTGACCGCAATGATTGCCCTCAGGGTGTGGAAGCGGATAGCAATTTCGTTTCAACGCACCACTGTGTCCAGCTGAGAATTCCCAATAAATTCCGATGGATATGTTGAACATGTCTACCACGACGGTGAGGACGGCCAGTGCGGAGTAGGGGACTGGTATCAAGAAACCAAACTGTTCCAGTGGTCTGAGTTTCTGACCTACGAGCTGCAGGGCCGCGTAGGGAACTGATTGTTTGGGGCGAAAGATCGACTGATTGCCAGGGAAAATTTGCGACGTGGCCTGAGTGCAGGAGCAGAGACCCAGGCCATTCTAAAACACAAGAGCGAACTGTTAAATAATGTCATCGTACAGTTTCTCGGGTGCGACGGTAAACCGCAACTGATTGCCGATGGTACAGATTGAGATATCGAGGAGGCCAAGCTGTTTGAGCTAATTAAGCTCGAGAAGGTGGATACCAAGGTTTGAGATATAGCACGTTATCTCGATGATGGTCCAGCAGAATGACACCGAACAGTGCAGTCATCCAGTCAACTGCACCAAGCCACCACAAGCACTGGTTGCCGTCTAGGATGATGGATGGACAAAAGGGCTGTCCAAGGATCGCCAAAGCTTCCAAGAAATGATCGTGGTGTCAGAGGCGGTGTCCAGCTGCAGACGAGATAAACGACCGTTGATGTGAGTGGACACGAACCTTTAGCGATCGGTAACATTGAGCTGGATAGTGACTAGCAGATTGTTAAACCTAACAATTGTACGGGAAGCGTCTGTCCTCTCGAAATTGGAGCTCACTAAAGGTTTGACCTTGTCCGTTACTCGTGAATGGCAGAAACCGCCCTTGTGGTTGATCGTGTGGCATCGCTGGCAGCGGTGCTGTCAAAGAAGGCGAAATCTGTGGAAATACCAAGCAATATAGTGGCGACAAGCAGTAGACGGCTTCTTGGCATCAGAAGGACTGTGGTTGATAGGCTGTGTAGGGGATATCGACTGGACACTGGGAACGGCCTTAACTGAGCGGGTCTCCTAGTCCTAATACTGGATCATGACCAAGTTGTGCTTGAGATTGACCAACCCCTCACATTCGTCCACAATCTGTTCCAGCCTGATGTTTGGCTCCTAGTAAATTTTAGCCAGCAGCCTGATACGGAGATCAACATAGCTTGAAGATTGCACATCACAAATGAAGATCACTCACCGGAACTGATTCCCCGTGAACAAACCATGCTTGAACCGTGCGCACTCATGTTTAACGAAACCGGCATGGGCGACAAAGTCATCTACGTCAAGTTTGATCATTTGAAGGCACTGGAGCAGCAAGTTGAGATATCTCAAAAGATCTTTCACCACTGGACCGTGTCCGCGGAAGTTATGATTAGTGGCTCGGCGCACGTGTTCTTCTGGGCCCATTTTCCAAAAGATTAGGCGAACCATAGTCATGTCATCTCAGGATGCCAGTTCAGATGTGAACGTGTCTTCGAATCGCTTATACTAGACCTCGGAAGAGACGCCAGCTTGGAGGTTACGCAAAAAATCGGAGATATTCCTGACCAATTGATCCGCGGACGGTGGATCGGCAGAAGTGGATGGACCGAGATCGGCAAACTGAATCTCTAGCATTTACATCAGTCGGATGTGCGACTTCATCATCTGCTTGAGATCTTGATCGGCAACTATGATTCAAGGAGAAGGTGAAAACTAATCAAACGTCTCCGTCGCAAAATATTTTGTGGCACGCCGGTCAACGATGATGAGAAATGAGTAGCGCAAAAGTTCAAGAATCAAGGACATGTAGCACATAGCATAACATTACCCAAAACCCCAGAAGAGTACAGAAGACCTTGATCTTCGGTCGGGAATGTATTTGCTTTCAAAACAAGGTGGCATGGCAGATCAGCGTCTGTGCGTTTGTAATCTTCGAACAAACTTGGAAAATCCCACCCGAATTGGCACATCGAAAGTGGGACCGGTCAATCAGAGACGAAGCAGAAACGTGCGCTAAAATTAAGTTCTACCACTTTACGGTGCAAAATGGTGATTTAAAATCACGAATTGTTTTTCGAATGTATCTCGAAAAATAGGAAAGTAGACTTTCCTTAACACGGTCAGAAATATGACACAGTTTATGACAATGCATTATTGTGTGCTATAAGACGTTGGCTTTCACTCGTCGCCTGGTTTTACTCCACTTAGTGGCCATCGGACAAAATCAGTACTAAACAATCTTTTCCGATTTGCGTGCATGTGGAATTTCACTTCGGATAGCTAAAATAGTTTCTGTAATGTTGCTTGTGTTCGTCCAGATTTGCTGAGGAGGTGAAGACTTGCAAGGTAATTATCTGTAGTAATTTGACAAACGTTTTCCAAAAAAAAACATTTGAAACGGCGTCATACAGTCATGGTCAAGCAATTTTAACATTGCCAATGCACCGAAGAGAATCCAGCAACGCTGTTCACACGTGAGTAGATGCCACTAATTGGTCTGCCTGATAAATGTGCACAAAATCATTCTAAAACGATAGTTGAAGTTAGTAAAATGCACACGAGCAAGGGACGGTTTAATTGAATAACCATCAATCAGTATTTATCTTACTTCAAAAAGAACTGCCGCATATTACTACCGGTCAGGAAGACGAAGAAGAGCGACCAGTTGAATATTTGTAGCCTGCCCTCTGGAGCCTATTTTCGAACGCCGAGAAATCTTCTGGGGAATATACAGAGGAGTTTAAGGACTTCTGCAGGACGTATACTATCCGAGAGCGCCTTCCAAAACTTCCAGTTTCATCTGCTGTAATGTCCACAGCCACCCGACAACGAGCTTGGTAGAGGATTCTGTAGCTGTTATTTAGAGCAAGACAACATTCTGCAATAATCCGTTGAGGCAGATGGAGTACAATTTTTGGTGGAATTTCGACATTTCGCTCAATCTTTTCAGCTGCTTGCTGAGAGCAATCTGTTCAAACATCTAAATATGGTGTGGATGACGTTCAACTGGACAGTTAGAAGCCACTGGTCAGCAGAGCAAGAGTTACACTCAGGGTCAATAATTTTTGCACGCTCAAAGCTGCTCTTCAGTGCTTGACTGTTATAACCTCACTGATAGCCAAATTTTTCCGGTTTGAAGTACATGATAATACGGTTAATGATTTGGTTCGGTTCATTAAATGTTAAGCCGTAAGGATGTGGTTCACAAACAGGGGTGTTGTGTTGCGTAGCTTTCTTCATTTATGCCAATACCTTGCCCTATCGAACTAACCAGCCACTTGGGAAGATGTCCTGGTATTCGCAGACGAAGGTATTAATCGGTTCTGCCAGGTGTCGTTGCAAGTTCAAATGAACTGAGACAACCTCAGAGGTAAAGGGGTTAGATGAACAGCGTTTAGGTTTATCCGGTTTTATTAGTCAAGTCAGTTGTACAATTCGCAGTTTAACTATGGGGTTCCTTTGAGACAAAATGGATCTAAGCCTGTGCTAATGTGTGTTGTTAGATCATCTATTCTATCTACCTATCTGTAAGAAAACATTCTTCGTGGACACAGTGCACATAGCCGATTATATATCGTTCGGTTTTCTATGGTCTTTGACAAACATGCGGATAGCCATCAACAAGAAGCGTCTTGATAATTTACTACTCATTCTAGTCTAACGCACTGTCTATACAAAATCGGTGGACCCGGCAGAATAATGTCTCAGTCAACCCGCGATTATAGCTAATCGGCGCAAAAAATTGGTAGAATGAGCAGATTGGCCATGTGAAGCGGATATGTGACAAACAGAGCAGCGTAACATCTCATCTAACTCTTAGCTAACAAGGCCAGATTACTGTTCGAATTCATCTCAAAAGTAAGTCAAATGGGGGTTTAAAGATTTCGACACTTTAAAAAAGTATCATAGATAGCATGTTTAGTAGTAAATGAAATATCGCCAACATGGAATTTGTAAAACACATTTGGAACGCTACGTCACACAATTTTCGGCAATGGCAATCTTCTTTGCTCACAAATCCTTCATACTGCTGTGCTTCCAATAGCATACACTGTCTCGAAAAAACCATTTGGCAGAATCAGTGTATGGTGATATAGATTGGTGTTCGGGGTTTTACAGTAAACAGATTATTTATTCATGTGAACTGTGTCTGGTAAACTGTAACACAACTATTCAGGCAGTCCGTGTAGGGTCATCCTGTTAAGAAATGTTGAAAGCGACCATAACATCAATTGTTAATCTGCATTAATTGTTTGAGCATTTTCGATTTTGGTTGCAGCACAACGAGGTTTTTGAATAGTCCACGAAAGTTATGGAAGAATATGTGAATGCTTCATCTTTCACGAAGATGAGAGCCAAACTAATAAAACATTCTTCTCTCAGATCTGAATGATCTTTCTATAAGTTAAGCGCGCTTCGAGCAAATAACATAGTTAACTCTAACATCGTGAAGCAGCTTGACCAAGAAATGGAAGCAAATTTTCGATCAGCCACTGTTAGGAATTTGTACAGAAAAGTTGTCCGTATCATGCTGGTTGCTAAACAGTGGACAACAAGGCTTGAGTTGATGTCATCCAAATAGCTGTAGCTGTAACAGTTGGCTTCCTGCTCTACTTGGTTGTCGTCTTTTGTACTTTTCATTGATACCTATCGCAAACATGCGTGTCTTCTGAACCCATCAAACAGAGCTTCTAGGTAGTTTCAATTAACTCTCAAATGAGAATGCACCGACTCCTAAATAAGTATGATGTCAGCACCGAGACTTTCTACGTATGTTTTGAACGGTAAATGTAGCCACAAGTGTACCGTGTTATTAGAAAATATTTGGTTCGACTAAAATGTAAACGGTGCATCAAATAAGCCAAACAGCTTGCGATTGAACTGACTTTTTCAGCCGTCCAAGGCAAGTTTGGAGTTCTCATTATATGCTGGTTATTTATCATCAGACAGTATCCAAAAACTTAATTTATTGTCTCCCTTCGAATTCAATCAGCAGGACGTTCCTCGCACAGGCCGAATATAGCTCAGCAAGACATCTTATTGTTGCACCCAACGTCGTCATTGTCTTGTGTTTTGTCAGTGTTCAGTAGTCATCCACGTTTTTACAATCGGTCATAACTCCGACTACTTCGACTACGTTGTCAAAGTCTTTGAGGTACTGCAGACAGTCTTCGTCCTCAGACTGGTGATGCCACATAATCTTGATTCTTGGGTCCATCACAGCAAAGAAGCTTGACCGGGGAAATTGTTCACTGTTAGATAACCGTCACTCATTACTAGAGAAGTACATAAGGTCCGGAGAAAATGTGTTGCCCTGTTAAGACATCTTTGGTTTTACTGCTAACCTTAAGGTGCCTGGTCTTTAGCTATTGCGTTTCACACAAAACCTATGTTTAATTCCAAATGTACCTTGGTCCAGAAGTAGTAAAACAATACGTTGTACAAGAGGGCTTGCTCAGCTTCATTGAAGGTAACCAGAACACGAACGGAATCTATCTCATTCACATAGAATAGTCTAGGATGGTAGAAAATTAATGTCATTCGGCGTTGTCGATGAGGATCCGCTTTTTATTCGTGAAAACCAAATTATCTCGAAAAGACGTGTTCGCCTTGATAGGCACTGAAACTGTCGACCGTTTTGACGTGATTCTTTTGGCAATACTCATACAACAGGACTTAACATTACCAACCTCAGTCCAGTACAGTCTTCTTAATGCGTGATCGGTGTTGATGGACGATTAAGAGATGGAAAACTGTTGTGATCACTTAACCCGAACCAACGTTGTCAGAGTGTTAGATCGGGCGCCACCTGTGACAAGTGGGTGATTGGAAATTTAACATAGTTAGTACAAAAAGAATGACTGAGAAATATGCTGATGCCATGGTCTGACCTTACAACCAAGACAACAGTGTATGTTTAGTTCTGGTGTAAGCACAAAGAATATAGTTTTCGTGATCTTCGGATGCGTTAGAGCATTGATCTTGTATATATTATTGGAACGAGCGTAAAATCCACCGGCTAGCTTGCAAAATCTTGCGAAACCTTTTGCAATACTCTCATTCTTCTGTCATACTACGCCTTTAACTGGCAATAAATTGTTTGTTCTCTGCAGAAAACTACACTTTCATTTGGTGGGAACGTCTATCCCTGCACCGGGAGATCACAAGTAGCCTAATCTAACTTTGTAATCCAACCTACCCCAAAACGCAACCGAGACCAAAGTATCTGTTCACTAAAGTAGACAACATTAGCTTGCCAAATTAACACAAGTGATGTGTAGGTGACGGTTTCTGTGTCACTCGCTCATTGGCAATATTTCTAAGGAAACCGATTGTTTCGATCTCTCGTGGATTAGGAACAGCATGTTTGATAATGACCGTTTTTGATGAAGTCGAGTTGGTACTTTTATAGAAGAATACCTTAAACACACCTGTTGGTCACATTACTAGTCATGAATTATTGTTGACACTGGAACTGTCGTTTTATGAATAAGAACGATAGAAGTCTTTGCTCTCAAGTGTGTTCTCGGTACCACTGTACAAGATGTAAGTGGTTTCCCGATTTTATAGTGCAGAAGGAGAGCTAAGTCGCATATAGATTAGATATTACCGAGCTACCCAAAAGCATACAAGAATCAAGTAAACCTGACGCATACATGGTATCCTATGATTAGTCGCCTGATATTCCCTAACACTTAGTAATCACTTCACAGTGGCTCTATACAGAACTAATTTTGGTGACGGGATGAAGAATGGGCACATATACGTTTGTGAAAACTTTCAGTTTTCTATTGCCATCATTAAAATGTGAGGAATGTTTTTTGGCTTATCACTCCAGTTCCCCCACCCCACATGAGGTGGTTCCGCGGAAACTCATCTGAAAGTTGATTCAGTCATTCTATTGCAAACTGTGATGGACTGTAGGTTCGCTGTACTTCGAACTATCGAGCTGGGCCCCAAGAAAGTTCACCTGTGTATTCACCGATGCATATCTAGAAGTGTACTTCTGTGGATCGGATATCTTTTCCGAATGACAGTCTTCGAGGGTAAAAATTAACAACACTAGTACCAACAACAGCCACCCTCATGCTTCAATAAAGGGTTAACAACGTGAAGTCAACTTTCACTTATCCTTTCATATACTGAGAAAGATGTCTGTCTTTAAAAAATTCTCTCCAGTGCAGTATCACTGGTGAAAGTCCGACATAACTGGGCATTGTGTATGGTGCTCTTGAAAATGGAGAATGATTGTGTGAACTGAATCGTCTGACCGTCAACAAGGAATACGTCTGGCAACGAATTACTAACTATTGTTGAATTGTGGTAAGGTTTGGATTTTGCGTACATGCTGACTTTCTTCACTGGGTGATTAGGACTATGTGCAAATTCCTGGAAAATATATTGAATCACCAGGCTTCCACAGTTGAAAAAACACCTATCATACACAACATGGCCAGATTTCTGGCGTAACCGTTCAGAATAAAAATTCTTGTTTTTCTGATACAGCCTGGAGTAGGAAATTCAAGGAATCCTGGGGGACTTGCATGTTTTCTGTATCCTTCAAGCACACCGGTTATCTTTAAAAAAATTTGTTAAGGCACACTTTTTGTAAAAGATGGGAAATTCGAATATATTCTATAGCATATTCGACAACTGAATACACATTGCTCAAAAACCGCAAATGTTTACTTGACACCAAACAAGAAAACGTAAACATAGCAACATCGTCTCTATGACGAAATCAAATAGTACCTTGTTCCATTTTACGACAATCAAACTCGTAAAGTTTTCATTGGTCTTTTTGTTGTCCACAAAATTGCATTTCAAAAATTTCTTAGCTCTGTTGCATTTAAACCTTTTCTGTAACCATTACAACTATGTAACTTCCGAGTATTTTGATTGGTTTAAAAATTCCAATGAGAACCAGTTGGGAAAGATCTGGGTTTCTATAAAGTTCCAACCAGTGACAGAAACAGCACACCAAAATCTACAGAGTTAAACCACTCGAGTCTGATAAGGCTGAGTATAGCAAAAATAGTAACATTCTAAATTAGTGTCAGTGACATAACCCTGATGGCGAGGAAAGTAGTCGGTTAGTAGCCGTGAAAATCGTAGTTTGTGTACGTTTTTCTTTTGTTGATACGTAATATGACTGTGTGATCAAATGGAGTACAATCTTGCTGTGTTCACTGCACATCGCTGGATTGATTTCGGATGACGC
Source organism: Paragonimus westermani (assembly GCA_008508345.1). NCBI lineage: Eukaryota > Metazoa > Platyhelminthes > Trematoda > Plagiorchiida > Troglotrematidae > Paragonimus > Paragonimus westermani. The sequence continues at coordinate 153,564 of QNGE01000693.1, read as the reverse complement.
GATGAAGCGTTCCAAACTGTGTGAGACTACTCTCGTTGGAGGCTCAGCGGTCTAAATTCTCTTCTGGTAATCGCCCAGAAGCTTCCATTATCTTGCTGTGCAAGCTGCTCCCTGATAGACAACAGGGTCTTTTCAGGGATTGCGATGGTCGATTCGAAGGTCTTACATTGTGTGAAGTTAACCGACAGAAATGTTTTCTCACGACCTGAACGAGTTAGGACACATGATCCGACTGCAGTACACCTGCATGACTAAAACGTTGCGGGTAGTTTGAAGCTGCTGGTGAGCGGTGGTAGCTTCGCTTAAGTTACTGTGTTCAGTTCGCACCACCGTTGACTCAACAACGCTTAACGGCTATGGAAGCATGACATCTAAGTGAACCATTTTTGTTCAGGTGTACACTAAACTGTGTTGTGTGAACCGTGTCTTATCACAGTTCAAGTTGGTGTCAACATGATTTTACAGAGGAAGAATACAACCCTTTGTTTCTCCTCTCACGAATGTAGTCATTATTTTCGTTTCACTGGAATTCACCAAACTTCAAACAAATATGGTCGAAACAACACAATTAAAAACTGTGATGTAGTCCCTGTTGGTGTCATTTCCGAATTACTGATTAGCCATTAAACACCCAGATACGTACGCACGGTGCAGACAGGGTTGCCTGTCCACCGAAATATTGTCAACATGGTCGAGTGAGAACACAATCCCGCCTTGTTCCTGGTCAAGTGGCTGCATGAAACCGGGTACACAGGAAACCTCACCGAAGTCTTCAACGTTTCATCCATAGACGTGATGAAAGCATCCAGCATTTGTGTATGTCTCCCCACTCATCTCTAGTTACAAACAGATTGTGTTGACACTGCGGCTGCTTACTAAGTAGGGGTTGATACATACTGTATGCACCCAGACAACTATAACAACTGAACCTGGATATGCGGTAAATAGTTCTGTTTCTAAACTCCGCCTTTTACTGTTGTTGCGTTATCAGTCTGTACGCATTCGTGAACATGTGTTCAGGATATCCTACGTGTTTTTGCTTGATACCACAATAATTGCGTCTTTCAAAATCACTTTTGCAACTGCCTGTCAGACCGTACGGCATATATGCCCCACTCATTAATAGTATGGAAATGAGTGCGTAAACAATGATGGGTACTTGAATTCGAAAAGTGAAAACACTCGATCAGATGTTTCGAGGCCGGTGGCTTAACCAGCATCATATGCGATCGAGTAATATGAACAACAACAGTCATCTGTTCGCACTCCAAATGTCAGAGAGCACGGGGGTCAGATTTGCGCAACCTTGTATTGGGTGCTGGCTAATAGAATGAATTCGAATGAACAACGACTTGTTTCGGTGCTTGTTCCCACTAAATGACACTAGGAAATAGTCACTGTTTTCGTCATATGAGCCCGGAATGCAGAGTCATTTTGCCCAGATTCATTCATATTGATTGTTTCCAAATGAAAGCTCAGCGTATGAAAATCAATAGATTCTGGTGTGCTCATTTTGGACGGACATTTCTAGTAGGAAGCAACTGACTGATATCATGCTAGATGTAAAATGCAGTGTTCTAATTTGTTGATGGTTACCTTTTCTTGCAGAAATCGCCCGAGGCATGGAACAACGGAAAGAGAAACTACTAAACCGGCTGGCAAGAGTGCTTCAAGGAGAGGCAGTCCCGTTTGAAGATCAACTAGGTGAGTTTATTAAAACTTACACGCTCAAACTGGGGTTCTTGTTGAATGACATCAATCAGTTTCTTCAGTCATTGCAATGGCTAATGAAAAATGGAAGAATTCTGGCAGTCATTCGCAAACGCAAAAATAATGAATGACTCTGGTTTAAACCTCAGATGCAAGCATACTGTCGCATCTAATGTGAAGCCAACGGTTAATGTTAAACAGACCAGCCTTAAATTCATGCAACCACAGTTTTTTCCCAATCCTCACATGGCTGTGTTTATTCTGTGAAATTTAAAGAAAATCATATCCTCGTCTTATTTTTCTTTGGAAAACGACTCTGCTGAAATTTATACCGACATGCGAAAGATTCAATCCAATACATGTTAACGTTACATCCGCTAGCCACAAAGTCATTCGACTCTTATGTGAGTAGTTTATGATTAGTCAGTAACCTCTTTCCTTCAAGTCCATTTCATACCGACACGATAGGGCGTATGATTATAGTAATTCGGTCTTACCTAGTGTAATGTCACTGACGCAGTGGTCAACACGGTTGCGTGAGGGAAGCGTGGCTGTAGTTCTAATTCCAACCGTAGTAAGGAGACGCACTACCGGCGAACTAAACTGAAGAGCGAAACTGGTATCCAGTGCTCCTTTACGAAAGGGGATGAATAAAACGTCTATGGGACTGTAACATCTGCGATCGGTTGTGACTGAAGTTCAACTTGTGTTAAACGAAAACCTCCTGCTGATCACCAATATCTTATTTATTTATGAGTTTTCTAAGCCTTATAACCTAGATGAGAACCAACTGCGAAACACCGTAAGAAACGGGAAGTCTAAGCGCGCCAAGCGCTATACAATCTGAACTACAACGTCACGCCAGGAGCTCTGAAATTTCACATTTGGACTCAATTATCCACGGTGTTCCTGTCGCTGCTTCCGGTCTAGACGAATTGTAGATGTTTCACAACTGGGTCTCATGTAAATTACGAGAGTTGCCACATCAATTATAAGCAACCTGGTGTAAGTGGTCAACAGTGTGGTTGGTTGATTCCAGCAAGAACTTTTGGGAAATTCTGCTTGAGTAATCAATTCGCTTGGTAGTTTGTTAAATTCCGTATGGCACAGTGGATTAGGCAGCTAACTGAGTCCAAATGTGACACATCATAGCACCCAGTGTGGAGTCGTAGTTGAGATGATAAAGTGTTTGGCGTCTTTAGGTGTGGTGTTTCTGTCGTTTGTTTGATTCCAGCAGAATCCCAGATTAACCGCAAGTGGATATCATCCAATCTTCTTTCTTAACCAACAGGGTAACAGTCCTTTTCGCAATAGACCAACAAATCTAACCACCAAGTTACACGCTTTATTCCACTTGAATACCTTGTGTACAAGGAGAACTACGTACAGGAATATGAATAATAACAACGAGGAATTGCCTAGCCACTCTGATTCGACAAACCGCATGTCCGAGAAGGTGCTTTAATTAAGTTCGACTGTTAGCTGACGACGTGGAAGGAAGTGCACTGGGCTAATCTTGTATCACAGTACGATTGGTCGGAGCGCGTGTGGCAGTATCAATTTGCTGGTGTTCTTGCTGGACGGACGCAAACACCTCGATAACCGGCTCGTTTGCTGTTCGAACAAAAAACTTATCTAGAACGAATCGTCCGCTCGGCATTTAAGGGTAAAATTTTATGTTGGCTGAACTGCTGATCGGTGACCATCAGCTTACATTGCATGGCTGTCCTGCCTCGTGAACCTGTGGCTGGGTGAAGTCAGCTGGACAAATCGATATGAACAGACTCGTGAACGTGGAAGTCGTCAATCAGTCTGAGAATTAGTCCAAACGCACGAGCTAGCGGCTGGACAGGGTAAGATTTTGCATCAAAGCCCTGGCTGAACAAAGCGTGGCAACGAAACAAAAGCGAGTTACCTTGCCTCCTGTTCCGTGATAGACAAGACTTTTCACCCCAAGTGTGTTAGTACATGATGTGGCATGCAGCAACCTATTAAAATGACAGAAAATGGGGCGTTTCCAAAACGCATGAGCTTAACTTCCGAAACATTTATTAACTGGCTGTTCCACACAGGCAATATAAAGGACACTGCTTGCGGTGCACTAAACGACCCCTCTAAATTGCCAAGTTATCAGGGATTTATAAGTTAACATGACTGGAATAGTCAAAATAATCAATTAACTGGACAGTTAACACAGTTAACCTCTGTTCTACTTTCGTGTCCCTTAGAATCGCTGTTGAAATGATTTCAGCTCTATGTTGTTTCTGTGTGTCATTTTGCATAAATTTTCATGATACACCCAATGTTATAGACAATTTCACACTTTGGTGTTTTGAGGTCCGTTGTTCTTTGGTTCCATTCTTGGTTTAATTATTTCTGCTAATCTTCTTTTACCGGTTCATCTTTATACCCAAACGAGTTAAGCTTGATTCATTTCTTACCATGTTTTAACGACCTATTGAATGTTGTGTTCGACCTTGGTTGTATCATTTGATGTCCCACGAGAGTTATGGGTTAACATGCTACCTAGACATCTTCGGATTCCCCTAGCTGTTTACGTGTTCTGGATAGTCTGTCCATCGTTTAGATTAACTTCAGTATGTGAAACAATTGGTTCCCTCGAGCAGTTTGAACAAAGCAGATAGAACATGAAAACTGGTAGATGCAAGCATTTCGTATTGACTCATCATTACCAAACTTACAATAACACGGGTGGGCTTTTTTTAAAACAATCGATTGATTTTCCACCCCTCAAATCGATTGTTTTAGAAAAAGCCCACCCATGTTATTGTAAGTTTGGTACTGATGAGTCAATACGAAATGCTTGCATCTACCAGTTTTCATGTTCTATCTGCTTTGTTCGAACTTCAGTATTTTTGATTTATCTTATGCCGCATCTTTGTTTACGCATCCAGTCAAGTTCAGTCAGTTTTCTGCCTTAGAGTGTGGAGCGTAGCCCACCTAACTCGATCTGAATTGGCGAGACCGATTCAACACTTTACATTTGTCAGCCATACAAGTCACTGCGCAAAGTCAGTCCAGTGAGCTTCCGCTCGCACACATAGTCAGCACAGCTTTGCTTCTGGAATCGTGGTCTGCCTTCAGACTGAAATACTAATCCGGCATCGGCTAGTGTAGGAGAATTTGCGTGGATGTAGGCTCCATGTAGGTCATCATTCTGTTCATACTACATCTCCAGCTATTTAGGCGTGCTCTTGTGTGTCCGGGCCGCTAGGCTTAGGACCTTAATTCGAATTCGATCTTGCTGCATCATATCACCAAGGAGCAAAGTAATCGATGAGGGAGAAAGAGAACGTCTAAGTTAGCGAATAAAGGCAGGTATATACATGACACATCTCCAGTTGATGCCGAATTTTTAAATATGATGCAACGATCACTTTTCTAGGGTCAGCTGACATCATATGGTCTTATCTGCATATCACTTGAAAAAGAAATTGACGCAGACGATGCACTAGCAACAGATATTTGCTAATCATTCAGGTGGATATCATCAATCGTAGGTATGACAGAGGTGGACAATGTAGGCGGTAACCAAAGCGCTAACTATTATATTCAGACCCTGAAAACATCCACAGGCATCATTCATTGCTTGAACTTGTCAGAGAACAACCATTTTAACAGGACGACGTTCAACTTTACAGTGACGCATCAGTGAGGTGAGGTTAGTTTCCTGGATGATTTAAGCATTAGGATGATCGTTCTGTATTCCTGACTTAGACCTGAAAAACAACACTTGAGGTGTATTAGCCTGCCGGTTATGCGCAAGAGTGAATTCGAGGCTAGTTTGAAACCAACAGAGAAGAGGTTAGGTTTGAAGGTTAATCAGTGTCTCTTCGGAGATACATTCGAGCAACGTTTTGAGGAATTGAAATGAGATTTTACAGGTACGTTGTAATAAACTTCCACAAATTCATGGCATTGAGGGTGACCGAATAATTGTTCCGCGGTTATCTTCATTATTTTTCGTGTTATTAATTTTCTTTAAAAATGTTCAGGCAAAATAAGTTTATGGGTTTTTGATTACATTCGTTTCTTTACTGTGGAAAGAAGCGTTGTTCATTTGTTACGAAGAAGAATATTACTGTGAGGTGGACAGTCTTATATTCATGTCGCGGAGTATGTCTCATATCGGTTCGTTGCTTTTCCCATTTAAACCTCCCCTGTTAAAAACGATTCGTCACTTGAGAATAAATTTATGACAGAACCCAGTCATTTACATCATAAAACTGGGGAAACGAATAGATCAATGAGTGTTTAGCTATATTTTCAAATATTAAAAGCACTGCGGGGATTAACATGTTACATCACTTACCTGTTCATCATGATGGCGCAATATTTAGTACGTACACATTATTTGGGGTTCACAAGTGGGAATTTCACATCATTTAAATTGCTGACATTGACAAGTTACTTACCTTCTGTGTGACTCTAAGTCCCATCCTTTTTACGCAACAAGAATTGCCTGCCAGTTTATACTGGCTAGTATCTGTCGGTGGTTTACGATGTAAGCATAAAGATGAGTTATACAAGCACTAGAAGAATAGTTGTATTTTTCCGTCACAATAGCTAGTAATCTGTTAACTAGCTGGGTGTAACTCAGGTTATAACATCTGAAAGCATGAAGGCAGTAAACCAGTTGGCGTCCGTTTTACCTTGGGACGGTGCTAGAACCATCTGAAGGCTGTCACACTGACCGCAAACAGGATGCGTCAGCCCAACTCGCGGACATGCATCGATGCAGAAGCCATAATGGTACTCTTTAGTTCTTCACCGAATACGCTTGCTACTTATCCGTACAGGACTACGGAGAATTTACGTATGGCGGTACCCTACTTGGTCTGGTGATCTGTGAGTAATAGGGACTAAATCAGCTGAAACATTTAGTTGGCCATTTCCCTGAAATATGCCATCACATCCTAGTTGACTGTGGCTGTCACCCTGACGATTCTAGCTGTTCCTGGATCAGGTTTTCTGTCTCCATTGGTAACCATCTGTCAGCAAATTGTTAATCCGAGCAATTTTCTTATCATTCAAGTTGTCTCAGTTACAACGCTATAAAAATCCGTCAAAACCGTATTCTGATAGTGATATTATGCAAAGCAAATGATTATATGAAATGAACCCAATTGAGTTGGAATTACGTTAAAATGGTGTGCTTAAAACTGAAAAAGTGTCACATTTTCGAAGAATGCAATTTAAAAAGTCATCAGCAAAACAGTTTACTGAGGTTTGAAAAATTCATTTGAAAAGTGATTGCTGTAAACGTAATGGGCCAGGTAGGCAGACGTTTAACTTTTCCTTCCAATTCGAAGCTACTTCAAATAAGACGTTGTAAACGTTCGTCGTAAACGCCGTCATGTTACATCCCGCCCTCACTGAAAATAATATCGTCTGATGAACAAATAATTTACCAAAGTATTTGCATTCGATCTACAATCTCATGAATTTAGCTTGCCGGAATTAATAAAATCCAATGATTTATTCGTTGTTTTCCCAGAAACTAGTTGTCCAATGCATTTTGAAGAGATATATTTATGCGAACGTCCTCTTATAGGAAAACAAATAGACGAACGCTATCCAAAATGATCAGAATTGCAATCGTAATCGAGAGTATATGTGTATTGTTTAGTAGGTGGTCATAAGAGTAGGGGAGTTTGTTTATAAGCTCGTACAATTGTTCACTTTGGTAGTTAATTGCGTCAACACCATCCAATTCATAGGTTGAATAAAGCAGACACATACACAAGTGAATGCAGTGCCCGCGTGCTGATGGCCATTGCACATTGCATTCTAATACACCCGACTTGAATTAAGCTCCATTCACAGCTGGTTACAGTTGGTTGCAACTGCTTATTTTAAATGAATTCGTGAGACATCTCATTTCAAAGAAAGCGCCCGATTCTGGCTTCGTCCGTTGTTAGGGCTCTGCAACAATGCTTGTTCATTCCACGCCCGGAATTTGAACTCCGATTATGGTTACATGAAGGTAAAATGTGGGCAACTGCACTGACATCCTTCTGAGTCCGAATGATTGGTCATTTTTGAAAGCTCAGCCAAGTTCCTATGCCAGAATGTGGTCAGAGTTTAGTTTCTGAACGTGAGAATAGTGCGAACCAAGTACAGGCTCCACCAAGAACAGAACTCAAGTAATTACACCTTCCGGAGTAAGTTTTCTGAGAATCTACTGAAATTCACTACAACCCAGTTTGCGTTTTCATCCTAGTTGCGATACACGTTTAGCTGTAAGTTTTATTCATTGTTCGGTAGCAACAGACAAGAATCCGGCTTCCCACTGTGCATCGCAGTAATTGATCAGAAGGAGATATCCAGGTAGACGAAGTGATTGGACTTGAAAGGGCATGGTTGCTACTAGAGCCCCTCAGCAAGATAAAAAGTCTGCTGCCCACCCTACAAGACTAGGTCTGTTGTACTAACACTGATGCTGTTTGTAGTCATCACGTACGATCGTCTAAGGTGTTTAACACAGCCTGGTTTGTATAAACTAAACAAATCCCGAAATGGTATTCGACTATGCTGGTTTTCAAGTGCAGTCCAAATTGGGTGAATTGACCCACAAGACTTGGACGGTGCGCGTGACATACTACGTTTTGAGATCTGGTCCAAACGGTTTCTCAATCCCTTAGAGTATCATACTGTGACAAATAACAGGCAACTCAAAAATGTACATTTCTTCGACAATGGATAGAGAAACCCGAACTCAACACAAATGACAAGACAATATATGGATCATCACATACGTTCGATTGTCCATATCCAGGCTAGTGTAATACAGGGGAGTTGATCATAAGTGGCACTCAATGAATGTTACTACCTTTGAATTATATTTAAAGCTTTTTCGTACAATTTACCCTCTTCTTGGATTCATTAATGAGTTAGGAGTTTGCTAAAGCTTTCAACTACCACACGGTAACCGATGTCACACTGTTGAAACAGCAGTCACCATAACCACAAAGAAGCAATCTCAGTTGTTGCTCATCACTTTTCGGTAGACTGCAAAAATTGAAAAAATGTGAGTGATTATGACGTAATATGAACAACCACAATGCAATCCATTTTCAGTATCTGCTAGCAGGCCAATCTACTGGTCGTCTTACATGTCTGCTATCGGCAGCCTACATTACTTATCATCGAAATATGGCATGAACTGAGAATACTATGCTTCTTGTTGGCAAATTGTTTTTGGACCTCACTGGGCGACTGTCTACTTTGTCTGTGGCACTCCATTTATTGAGACTCCGATGGTTTAAACGGAATTTATGCATATCACGTCATCTGACATTACCCGTCACAGACAAGGTTGAGTTGGGATGGCGTGAAGTCTAGTGTGTTCAGATGAATCTTTTAGACGGAAATACTAACTACCCTTAATCCTCGATGTCACGTCAATCTGTCACCATACTTAGCGTTGGTCAGGCAAATTGATTGGAGATCTTTGTTATGGTTTAGATGTTCTGGTGAGAGACGTAGATAAAGTAGGTATTCCAGTATAATCAAAGTTATATACATATGTATTGTCTGTTATGTGATTCTGACAAGTTTCTGTAAACAGTGTGGAAATTTGCGGTGCTGGTCAATGACCTTAAATCTGTTGTGTCGTTTACCGCGGGCAAGCATGGCCTAACGAATAAACTGGGAGCGGTAATTTAAGTAACCGATTCAAGCTGAACGTTCGTTACTAACTTATTAATAACCATTTTGAACAGTTTTGTGTTTGACGCGTGCACTCCTGATTATTTCATTGCAGATCGGGCTTCTGATGAACAAATCAGCAGGCCAGTTCGCCGGGCTGCACCAACAGGCATAGGTCAACTGAGTGGATTTCGCTCATATGGCTACTGGCAACCGATCAGTGAGTAGATAGGCACAAACACGTGCATATTGCCTATCAAAATGTTGTTGTTCTTCTTATGTGTTCCACAATCCAGATGTCACCCACTAGACTTATCAGTTTGGATAGACAGCCAACAAAAACCGGAAGCTAGCGAACACCTGAACAGAAACTAGCTGAGCAGTTTGGAAGTTTGAAGACAGATGTGTGAAAATTTAAACAATGTAAACAAACCATTGTCAGAGAAGTGAAACGAGGCAAAAAGATATCTTGCAAATAAATTTGTTAGAAAAATCTGTAAATCTGATTAAGAGGTGGAGGTGCCTTAGAGCTAACTGTGCCAACGAAGTGGCCAACGACAGACGCTGACAGGTTACATCGAATGTTGTTTCCGTTTTTGAGGACGTTCACTAAACTAACTGCATGAGTTTTCATGCACATACAACAACAATGATATAATGTAGTAGTTAGTGGATGATTCGATGGAAAGGAGTGTTGCTACATGTGAAACCACCAATCCACTTAATCTGGTTTGGTGGTGATTTCAGGGATACTAGACAGAATTTTTTCTGTTAAAAGAATTGAGGAGTAAGTCAGACACAAGATGTTTTCACACTCAAGATATGACATTTATGTACTAGGTGTGCAACCGGGGGAAAACTCTTTGAGTATCATAGCGTTGAATTTGCCTACATGCTGCTGATTTTAACGTCGCATATCGTCCGCGTTTCCACCTTCCTGGTCTAGTATTCTGTTTGGTTATGATCGGTTATTTCGCACTTATGGATAGTTTACTGGTACAAAATAAGGTTTTGCACACCGTAAAACATATTTCTTTTGGATTATGACTGAATATTAGCATAACAGTTGACTGAGCTTCAGCGTTGAAGTGACCCCATTTCGATTCCTAAAAGGTTTAGTAAGCATGTAGCCGCATGGAAAAGCACAATATGAGTCTACCGATCAGAATCACATGGGAGAAAAGTTGAAAGCAATTGTCAGTATAGTACATTATGCTTCTGGATGTCTGGCTCATGTGTAACCAACTGGCTAGACGATAAGTGTGCGCAACATATTAAACAATACAATTCGTAATCTACGTTCATTAACTATGAATACGACCTTCAGCAATTTGAAGGACGCTGCTGATTAAAGCGCACCTCAGTGAATCAAACTTGTGTAGTAGGATGAACACATTTCAGTTGATCATATCAGCTTCATGCATGAAATGTGCACAGTAAAAACGGTTTAGTGTGTAATCAAGAAGAGATAGGTTTGAGATACGACCAAATAAACTGACTCAATCGGTTTCATGTACAGTGATTCGGTTGGAATAACAGTTTTTGCCCAACCTGACTGAAAATTGCTGATCACGGGATAATTCATTGAGGTAAGTAGCGAATTTGCTGTATCTGCTTTCGTGGGGCTCGGTCAACCTAAGTAATACTCACAGGGGTTTTCGGCCAGACTTGTAACCAAGACAGTTCAGCGATGCTTTGCATGGACGCAGCAGACAAGGGATTAATTTATTTTCCTCAGGTTAACGGTGGTTCCAGTTTAGTTTCAGACGGAGAATAAGTCTGCTGAAGATCCCTAACAAGAGACACACACTAAATTACTGTCTTCCTGCAGAGACAGACAGAAAGTGTTCCAGATTGGCAATGCTCTGAAAAAGAATGATTAGCGTTCACGTTTTAGGAACCATGTGGGTGGTCGGTTTTGCCGGCTGGTAACAATCCTATTTTGAGCTCACCCGAGTTGATCGCACACATATTTCTTCTACCGCTACGCTATTCTTTCCACGTCACTTCCGAATAATTAAGAACCGTAAAATGCCTGGGCGGATTATACGTGTGTGATCCAATTCACACTTCTATTAAATCTGCAACAGATGGGCCAAATAGTTTCTAGTTTTGCTCTAACCTTTCTGCCTGGTTTCATGTGTGACAGGACGGATTTTATGTTACAACAATGGTTGCAATAGTAACTAGTATTTCTATCCTCTACCCTTCGTCTACTGTGTACGACATTCATAAAGAGATTTTCATTCTCACGGTGTTACCTTCCTCTAGTGAACCCTCGAATAGTCGTTGTTAACATCCCGCTGAACATGCCTATTCACATTGCAAAGTCCTGTTCTTATAGTGACCTTAATTTGCACCACACACACAATTGCTGGTGGCAATGTTTGATATCTTTAGTCTGGTTGTCTACCGTTTCTCTATTCACAAACTGACAGATTTTCCTCATTTATTAATTGCATAATGACAACAACATTTTCACATTAATTTTCAGCACTGGGAGTCATTGGGTCCATGGTAGTAGTCGCAGTGGCTATCGGCGCAGTAGCCTATCACCAAAAGTAAGTGAACACATTCCAGATATGTACTAACAATGTATACCATTGTCGTTTTTCTCGTCATGACTGCCCGACTAGACTGCCCTGTTGTTTCTAACGTGCTATATCCGTTGGACAATACTTGAAAAATCCAAGAGGATTGATGGAATGGCGCGTCTTAATCTATGGATAACCTGAGAAAATGCATCATGTTGTTAGTTGAGCGATGATCCAGTGTTGCAACTGTCCTCGTTCAGTCAGTGAGCAGTGTGGTTCTAGTCTTCAACCACTTCAGAAATACAAAAAGGTGGGTCAGTGAAACCTGCTAGCATTTGCTTGATGCCCTACCAACGTATCAACGTTGCACACCTTACCACCTCCGCAAAACGGTGCCCTGTCTACACACAGCTGTGAACGCCGTAAATCTCCTCAGCTGTGAACGCCAGGCCTACTAAGCCATGACCTCTCTCGAATTAATGCACTGTAAGACCTTAATTCATTTACTACTGTACACAAACCACCTTCGTCTAGCATGCCCCAAACACTGTCACAGGGGAAAACCGTGAACTGTCCGGTGTGCGTGTATTATTCGTGATCCTAAATTGCCTCCCCAGAGGTCCGGTGTAGCAACGTGATGGCTCTACTTACGAATGCACTGATGTTTTAGACCTTTTGAGAATGATTTCCAGCCCGAATGACGTCAGTCCGGTTCGCAGTTCCGGGTGTAAGTCACCAGGTGATTTGAAATTACACCAGGGTAACCAAAAAGTCCATGTAGCTTCTTTCTTTAGATGCTTCGGGTTCATCTGCACCATATGCCACCAAAGCTGTACAAGACAAAGGGGCTTGTTACTTTACACGAGGTGTGCACATCATTCTGGATGCATTTCGGACAAACTCGCGTGCCTTTTCAATCTCAAGACGTTTTTGGGTGACGCTAGATGAGACCTCGCTCCCTGACTTCATGCATACACTCTCCTATGTATAGAATCGATCGGCCTGGTCCCATCGATTGACTAAGTGCATCGCTATCAACCCACAGCGCAGAGGGAGATAAACGCAAACAAAACCATTTGTTATGGAAGCTGCCCACATCACACAAGACAACACAGAAACCATCTACCTACCAGAGCCACTTCAGTAACCAGCGTATAGGATCGAGACTGTTCCTCACGACATTCCCCAATTCAACTGATCGACAAGCACACGACCATTCTCCGAAAGCCCAGAAGAAGATGCTAGCCAGTTTGAAATGAGACGTATAGGAATGACGCTTTTAGCAAAAGGTTTAGTAAACATAAAATCACTACAATATAACCTATAAAGATGGACGGAACAAAGAACCACGTCTAGTTCAGTGGAAGGCAGCATGGCAAACTTTAACCGTCAGACGAACAAGGTTAGACATCAGATTCGGAAAAAACTTCATTTTCTGATAACTCATCAGTCTTCCGATTGAACTCAGGAATGAAATTCATAGACATACACTGATGTTCTTACAACCAGATGATGTTCAAACTTTTCATTCAATTTTATGGACATTTTCTGCATCCTTCTTCAAGGTTATTTTTCCGATGCTGAGATGAACAATGTTTTCAGTCAAATCACTATCTGATCCTTCTCTAGGCTTGTTTAGCAAGGGGTAAATTAGTGAAAAATAAAGGCTACACGTTTCTTCTTGTTTTAATGGAACTTTTTTACCGAGTTTCAAAATGTATAAACTGCGTTCGTTTTATGACATCCTATCACATGCTGCTACTGTTTTGTGTGTTCACACTTCAGAATCCGACCCTTCTTGACCCGACTTTGTACGGATGTTCACGAATTTCCCGGATTTGTTAGATTTGGCCCAGTTTGGATCAGAATTTGGTAGTAAATAGTCTCACGATTGCACTATATCTCTCCAACATTTACACAGAAGTTAACAGGAAAAGTTAGGTGAATAAGCTGCGTTTTGACCAACAGTGTTTTCCCTATTGTTTACATGAAAAATAAAACCTTTTAGGGTACAACTTCGGAAGAAGCGCTCACACGAAGCGGAGTTCGGTGGTTCCACTTTATCCAAACGAAGTCCAGTTGAGAGTTTGCTGGGAGAAGCGACGGTTGCCAGTCTGGAAGGTGACCGGAAATTGGCGCATTCTGCTCAGATGTATCACTACCAACATCAAAAACAACAGATGTTGGCTGTCGATCGGTGAGCTTCGAATTTTTCCTTTCTAGCCAAGCTAAAAAACCAAGTTCAATAAACGGGATAATTTGCAATAGAAGGAATGAAGGTAACGTTGTTGCAAACTAACCTAAAATACGACATTGAGAATTTTATCAAAAATAAACTTTTCTGGTATGGTCGTGAACAAAAATAGAACAGCTGTGTTTACACACCAGTTGTCTCACTTTCTCGGACTACTATTGTCGCCGCTAATGGTGAAACAAACCAGACAAAAATCCATTCACAATAAATCATCACAAAGTTCACCTCCAGTTGTAACAGGATCACTCGATTCTCGTTAGTTCGTGCTATTCGATTGGGTGGAAATGTCAGACAGGTAATTTCGGAGCCACGTATGATTCGTATTATATATTTCTTTTAGTTTATAAAGTCAAGTTACGAAATGTTAAAAATGCCCATTAGACTGTAAAGTGAAGTGAAGAGTGTTGCTATTTGTAAAAATGTGGTCAGTGTTGTGTATTGTATGCTCCATTCAAAGCGAAAACGAGAACAGTGGTATTAATTGGCATGCTATGTGTTTAAATAAAGTTGCCACAATAACCGGCACAGATGGCCTTTAACCAAGAGACCGATCATTCGTTATCGTTCCACTACACTCGTACACAATATGAATACATATGTTAGCTAACAAGCAAAAGTCTGAACCTTAGTGGGTCTCCTTTGATGTAAGAGCTGTCTCATCTGCTACATAGAAGAGAGGGTTCTACGATACTAGACGGCTTTTACAAAATCGCCTTGTCTTGTTATTACGATGTTATTAGTAATTGTGTGCACATTCTGAAACCACAAAACAAACTCTCATATGCGGTCACTTGGTGGGTGATAGATCTACTTTTGCTCCTCGGGAGGTACAGTTGTTTCAACAGCCTACCGAAAAAGCAATTTGCTTATCGTTCTAAAAGTAATCCGAAAAAGAACTCGCTTTGATGGAGTCGAAACGCCAGTCACGTAACACACAGAGGCCGCTGGGTGTGACGATGATAAAGATGTTGGTCATGGACTCAGTTCCTAGTTACTTCACAAATATCTGTGTGTGCTTAGACAATCTGAGAGTTTATTTCGTATGCCACGTGAGGCCTTGTGTGTTCAATATTTACCACAATGCGTCACCAGTATTGAATTCGTCCGTCTTGTATTGCATCCTTATTCAAAGGGCCGGTGACCCCACTCAGGTTAGCGAGGACGGGAGCGAGTCTGATGTGGAGGAAGGCGACTTCACTGTTTATGAATGTCCCGGATTAGCAGAAGTAAGTTTAGTTCACTCAACTGTTTACTAAAATTTTGACATGCCTTGCAGTTTTACTAATTTGACATATCAAATAAATAATGTGGCCGACTTCCTAATTTAGTTGAGACCCGGATTGCAAAAATTCTACGCTTCTGTTGGATTTAAACCAGCAAAAGAAACAGAACGCCTAAACGTGACTTGAGGACTACGTCCGCCGTATCATTTTAGTGAATTCCATATGACACAGCGAATTGAGCGGATGATTGAGTCCAAATGTGACATTTCAGAGCTTCCGATGTAGCATCGTAGCTCAGGTGGAAGCTCGACTACTACGTTTGGGCATGCTGTTTCTCCCCCTGATTCGAATCAAGCAGGAGCTCAGAGTTTTCGCAATTGGTTCTCAGCCAATGTCACACAAAAACCAATGGAGGTCACAACTGTAATATGAAACCTGTTTGAATGGTATTACCACCAGTTGGGAGATTAGTACACTTGTCATTTGAACCTAACGGTAAGAAGACGGACACCGATAGATGCTGTCATTTAATAGAGCGACTGGACAAAAATGGACCGAATACATAAGGCCAGTAGTGTGGGTTATAGAAACAACGGTACAAAAATTGTATCAAACAGGATGAAGAGAACTGTGCTAAATTATTAGATTCATGAATGTCAAAGACTTACATATAATTTTTCTGTACATCATGCTGGCCAGTGAAGACTCATCACGACTACCTCATCAAATCGTGGGAAGCATGAACTGATAGGAAACCTCACCAGTTCTGAATACCGATTCGAGGTCAATCCGATTATCTATGACCAATTGGTTTCTCTCGATAAACGAACCCAGTAATTGGCGTGCACCCGTGCTCAAAGAGTTAGACTAGACAATCACACTGTGAATGTATTGTTGCAAATACTCCTTCGTCCAAGAATTTACGCACCTATCGGTTTCGCCAACTGAAGTTTTCACCGCTCTAACATAAAACTTGCTAAACACACCATGAGCTGATAGAAATATGTTATCGTTCCCTGGCTGAAGTTAACGGCTGCTTGGTAGCTCGGTCAAGGACTACTATTTCGGCTGCATTCTAGTTTCGTCTAACTGTTGTGATGAAACATCGTGCAGTTCGAAATAAAGAATTGTTATCTTCGAATTATGGTCCAAAGTAGACTTTCTTCTTTCCAAAGTTGGGAGATTTATTTGTTGCTACCCATTTTTGGTTGTGTTGATAAATCGCCCCGGATATTCATTATTCTGTAACTCGGGTGTAAATAATTGAATTTCGTTTGCTAAACAGTCTAACAGACGAATACGTCTGGTTTGCATGAATAATGTGGTATTTGACGCTGACTTGCTCTCGATGGGTAAGAGTCGTTTATAATGAGCTCACTTGGCAGCTTACGAACAGACTATTTTAGTGACCTACCATACCTGCAGTTGTTGAGGGTATTTGGAAATATTTAGTACTAATTCTTTTTCCCGTTTACAAATGACGGCTGAATTAACATGATAGAATATCAGCCGTCTCACTATGTTATCGATGGCTTGTAGAGATTGCGTAAAAATCGATAGATCACCGCATAATATTTTCCATAATGGCAGTGCCGAATTTTCTTCGCAAGCATGAAAAAACTTGCAAACACCGATCCTTGAACACTGTCTGTTTGTCAGTAAGACTGATTCAGAAAATTACATATTTTCTGCATGCATAATAATGGAGACGTTTCCAGCAGACTGATAAAAATTTTTACCTACACATCCTTAGTGTTAACCAGATCACCAAACGCGTTTTGGCCGCCAGTCATCTAAGCAATCCCGGATTGACATTCAGGATTATGATGCATCACACTAAATCGTAACTCTCTGTCTTCTCTGAGTCGTTCACGATTAGCCGCCTAAAGTCAGAATTAGATGCACGAAGACAAACAAATGACAGCGTTCTCCATATCGTTTGAGGTTTCAGTTTTTGAGTAGTCACCTCAATCCACTAGTGTTATATATGCCTGATAATTGTAAAGTTGGCATTGAAGAGACTACGTGTAAATACGACCATCTACCACTGCCCGATTTCACGTTGCTATGCTCACTCATTACCGTCGGCTTCTTTAGCATTACTGCTACTCACACAGAGTTGTGATCGGACTTTGAAAAAGAATGCTTCGACTACGTAACATGTATGGTTAGCGGGGGAGTGGCCAACATGTTTACCTCAAGTGCACAGTCACGTGGTTTAACTCCTGGTCCAAACGGTAACAACCACAGCTGATTAGTTGAAGGTTCATCAGTCAAAATCTGTTTTCGATTATTGAAATTTAGTCCACGAACATCGTCTTTATCTGGAATTTACCATACTTGGGTGGTTTGTCGTCACTCTCATTAAGCTTTTTCAGGCAAATCGATATAATCCGGAGGACAGAACACAGGCATCACGTTTACTTCGTGTTGTGGATTGATTAGTCGGAGCCCATAATCTGAGTACGATGTTTGTTGTGGTTTTGTGGTAGTATACACTCGTCTTCTAACACACCTTAGCGGTTCTGGAAAGTGGCCACCGCAAATGCTCGAGCAACCACTCTAGCTAGGGTACGTATATCGAAATACAGAATAACTGGAAATTCTCTGGCGGGATCATTCAGTTTTGTGCAGAAATGATGTACGACTGCTAAAAGTGCGATCGCTGTAAGTAAAAAGTCAGGAGAGCCAATTAAAATGAAGTCCACTCACTACAGCAAGATGGCTATATTCTAAAACCATCGTTTCTTGTCCGAAAGAATGAGAAAGTTAACTCAAGACAGGAGAATCAAGAGTGTCTTATCCTGTCTATGTAGGTAACTCGAAAGATAAATGTCAATTAATCGGTTGTTATAAGGGGGTGGTTGTTTGCGCAATTCTATCTTTGAGCTGGTTGAGAAAAAGTGTGTTAAAAGGTTTGCAGACGTACATGAAATGTGAAGAAAAACTCTAATAAGGTTGCTGGTGTGTAAAATCCTGTTGGCAGCGAAAAATATGATACAATGAAGCAAACTTCCGTCAAACATGCGAATTCATTTAGTTGTGGGAGTGAGTTCGAATGTGGTCTGGGAAACTTGCAGTAAAGTTTACCCCACATTTATGTGCCGTTCGGATAAAACTTTACAAATTAACCGATTCATCTGTGAACCACAGATTTGAATAGTGTTCCAACGTGATCAGGGCTTGTCGGCGAAGTAATTCTGTCTGCAAGCCAGTCTGCCTACTCCTCAATCCAATACAAGCGAGTAACCGCTAGTATGTTCAACCTTATTTAGTGGGAGATGTGTCAGTGGATGACCCGGTGTGTGGAGTGTTTTGTGGGCAACAGTTATGTTTACCTTGTGTTATATGAAATACACTAGGATGAAACCAATCACACTGACTTCTCAGGATAGGGGATTTTCCTGAGCTGATGATTCTTCTAGTGATCCCTTTCTGAACAAGTTTAAGAACTGCGAAATCCGAACAAGATAGGAATGATGGGCTTGTGTATTTGTTTTCAGTTGCGGACAGATTATGGAGACACATACAATGAGAAATCCTTCACCATGGAATGTTCTACTAAGCCTTCTTAAGGAATTCGTGGTTATGTCCTCCTTTGTAGTTCTATCTCTTATTCGGGTACAATCAACAGTAAGCCTTACAGGGAATAACAGCGGTAGAGAGAACACGTGACCCAGTAGAAGTGCATACTATACCGTCATATTTACAGGCGGTAGCATCTTTTTTAAAGTGCGTAGACGAATGAACTGTTGGCCGTTGAAGCCGCAACCAAACAGAGACGCATCTTGAGCTCTGACACGAGTGTGGGGCACACAGGCGGCCTTGACGCGTACATACCAGTAGTCATGGTCGCTTAATTTGTAAACAGAATCCAAATGTCTACCTATATGGCTTCTCGGTCTCGTTCACACACCGATCCGAGTTACTCTTATTCGGCAAAGGTAGTGTTCAGTACGATTTCCATCACAGTTTTGATGTGCGTAACTTTACAGTTAACGTGGAGAGGCAAGGTAATTTCTAAGGTCTACTGATTCGGTGATTTCAGACTGTTTTGTAAAGTTATCACATCTTCCGGACAATCTAGTTTGCAGCGGAATTTCGTCATCGACTTAAACCATCACGGGTTAGTTGTCTGTGCTAGGCGTTGTTAGAACGAAAGAATTGAATAACAGGGGTCCTAAAATGGATCCTTAAGGAACATCGCTGTTAAAAATGAACCACTCCACTAGTTTTCCACTTACCTCGACGTTATCCGTGAGCCATGGGAGTAAGCACTCATCAGGATCATAACTACGGCATTTCTGTTGTAAGATGGAGTGATCAACCCTGTCCAATTCTTTGATGAAGTCGAGGTAAACCACACATTGATGAACTCAGTGAACATAGCCTTCGTTGAAAATTAAGACTGGATTAGTGAACCATGAGCATCTCTTAAGAAGTCCACGTTACACTTTGGTGACAATTTCGAGGTCTTTTTCTCGAACCATGGAGAGTCATCTAATGAACCTTTCATTATTTTGGAGACCACTACTGTTGTTAGATAGTTTGGTAGATCATTTCTGCCTCCATCTTTGTAGATAGATACAAGTATGATCTGTTTGTAGGCTTTCGGCTTTTCGAACCGACATGGTTATTAAGAATGAGTCTGGTGATTTGTGACCTACGCGTTCACCAAGTTACTTCCGAATTGTGACATTCGAATTTGGAATGGTGCAGTTAAGATGCTTCTTATATACTCAAAAGTGGCTGACAATCTGCAGTTATACACATACAGATTGTCGCCCCTTATTCTATATTGGTACACCCAGCAGAGGTTTGAAGTTACGAAGTGTTAACCTCACTTCTTGCTTGCGGAAAAGCTTAGGATTCGCCTTCAGCTTTTGAGCAAGACTGTGCTGACAGCTAAACCGATCCTCTGCGATACTAGGCGTGATACGATTGCGACCTGCGAAATACTCAACAAACTTAAGTTGAATTTGTTTTGACTGATACCAGTTCCAGGCTGAAGGCTTCAATGAAACCAGACGTTCGGTTTCATTTCTTTGGTGTCCCGGCTTTCTGTTGGGATAAGGATACTTTACTAATTGCTACCGAGTTCGGAGAATTCTTCAACAACGAGCTGTCATTGACGATCTAGTTCAAGCATGGTGATGGTGCTGAGCTATTCTACCGCTGTATCGAAGCAATCCCTAGAGGAGAAAGAAGTTGCGGTGTTGATCAAGTGGTTCACGAGATTTATCTAGGGGTGTTCTAAGCAGGATGTTGTAAGAGACTCTCTCGGCCTCCCTTTCGGCATGCGATCTGTAATTTCTGACGACCAAACAAGTGAAGTTTCGACTAATATACACATGTCAGGCGGATTTCGGAAGACCTAGCAGCACTCTGCCATGAACATTTGAGGTCTGGAATTCGAGACCACATCATGGGCCACGCCACTTCCTTGACCGATTTTCACATAATGTTGTAGTGCCAGAGCCGGAGAGTTCGAAGTCCTGCACTTCCTGCCTGTACGAGGTCTCGGTAATGTTCATTATAAACGGGTTTTGTCGGGAACGGAGCTCTCAAAGCCTGTCCAGCTTGTTAGAGGGTGTAACATGCGTTGGTGTAAAACAATATCAGAAGGCAGCTTCACTGTCTACAATAGGCATGACACATGAATCCGATTGAAGAAATTGACCCGATGACAGAGGCTGAGTCAACGTGCTTTTGGGTGCCTCAAGGCCACTGTCTACCACTGAAATGGCCTCCAAAGACAAGGTTTTTCAAGCGCCTGAACTGGATTCAGGATCTACGTGACGATTAGTCGGATCAATACCGAGAGCAATTTCATTGGTTTTTTGATGGGTAACGGTTGTTACCACACAGATCCGACGTCTGTTGGTAACACAAATTCTATGATCAGCAGTGACGTTGGTGGATTCAAGCGTGTAGTGTTTGAGAAATTCTACCGGGGCAGTCGATCCCTTGAATCATTTGGTGGATTCCATATGAGACAGTGGGACGGATGGGTAACAGAGTCCAAATGTGAAATTTCCGAGCTCCTGGTGTGGCTTCGTAGCTCAGCTGGTAGAGCGCTTGCCGCGTTGAGGCATGCTGTGTCTGTCGCTGTTTCGAATCCAGCCGAAGCCCTGACTTTTCACAGTTGAGTCTCATCTAAAGTCTGTTGGTCTGTTAGAATGGTGGTTGATTTCAACAGACAAATGTCCGCGGGTTGCACGTAAAGCTCTTCGGGACTGTACCGTCTTTTCTGCTGGATAGTTTATTCTCTGTAGTGAAATTGCACTTACAGTGGCTGTGCACACTAGCTAGGGCAGACGATTTGCTTCATTGTTTCCTATATTAGAAAGACCAATAACAGGTACTAGAAATCTTCAGTGATCGAGGTCATGCTGTGTTTGGATAACGACAACAGAACTTTATGGATCAGTCGCAGTGAGAATAGCAATGCTTGCACCCCTGCATTCATTAAATCAGTGAGATTCAGGCGACGGCTGCAGGCTTTGTGTTTGTCTTGGTAATGGCGTATCCTAATTATGTTATCACATCTGTTGTGACTGACATGTTGCAGTGGCAATAGCTGTACAAAGTCTGTGACGACATGAAAACTAAACCGCAGTAGACGCGTTGGGACAGTAAAATTAATGTCAGAATCTTTTCACAGTTTCCTAAGTAGTTTTGGAGGAAATGTCAGCATAAGCCAACTGTTTAGGAAGTCTTGAAAATTTCCTTCTGTCGTGCTCCATTCAATCTGTTAGCATTGCTGAACTACTGTCCGGCAAATTGAACAGTCTTATACCAACACAACTATTGGCGAGTTTAGTGGTAGTATTTTTAATGTGCTAGTGTCCGTGTCCACCACATTTGGTTTACAGTGTCCGTAAAGAATGGGTGTTTCTTTGCTTCTTTTTAACTATTTTGACTAGGTGGACCAGCTGTAGTTTCGTTAGTATCTCAAGATTTGAATGGCTTGATTGCGAACGTCTGTCTGATTGAACATGGTCAACAGGTAGTGGTACATTAGTTGGACGTTCAAAATATGTCGTCGGGTGAACACGCTTATTGCATGGTGTCACAGTAGGCGGGGTATTGTGGTCAATAGGCAGGTACAATCAACTGGCTGTTAAATTGATATTCACTTGCTCACCTCAGTCAACCTTCTGATTCATTTTCTGACTATGGGTTATGCTCTCAGATTCGGTAGGGCGAGCAGGAATATCTGATGTGTCTTCCATAAGGTACCAAGTTAGATGCTTGCTGAGTAACGGGTTCTCTAGCTTGTGCCGACCCCTTTTTACGATCATGGTAACTACACACGTTGGAAGCACGCCTTAAATTTCCAAGTTGGATTCTTTTGCAAATTCTAGTAGGCCGAAGGTGAAACCAGTCTGCATGTTCAGCGAGCCTGGATCTTACACAGAAGACCGATTAGAATCTTACCGCTTCTGTGGATCTCCTTTCCACTGAACGCATACATTGAGGATATGGGCGACTAAACGGTCGGTATATTATATTACTCGGTTCACCACAGTTACGTCACGAAAAGAACAACAACCAGATACACACACACAGGAGTACTCAGACTTCCGACAATCAGTCACACCAATGTCAGCAACAGGTGGGAGAAAAACCGCAACATATAAATCTAGGGGTAATAGAAAGTAAAATTTTGTTCATATTTTGAATCTCAAATGTACCGTATCTGTCTTCAGCTTACGCCAGGATTTTAATGGGATTCTGTACTTTTGCAAACGTAACACTGAACTTGTAAGAAGTATTGATCCGGATACAAGGTCAGCAAAACAAAAATATAGGCTCCTAGCAAGGTCTGGTTAGCGAACCGTTTAACACACCGGTGAGACCACTACCAGACGAACTGGCAAGTGTAGTTCAGATCAAGTCGCTCGGCTACATCTAACTGGCGTTTTAATAATTACAGTGTCCGAGCGATAACACCTGGGTGCCTACACACGTCAGTGTAACCGTTTCAGCACTTGAAAGACACGGCTGGACTGGAAACCAATATTCGCCGATGAGTGGAAAGGGACGAAGTAACAATGCGATGCTTCGTTAACGATTTGTGACATCACGACGGCTTTGTTCATTGAACCATGAACAGTGAAAAGCTATATTTTTATAAACGAAACAGCTTCACAAGTCATTGAAAGACTGAGCTAAACCTGACCATTGTTCCGTAGAAACTGAGACAATTCATGCTGCGTTTTTCAGTTTACCGCGCCGCTGTGAACATTGACATTCCGTATCATAACCATATTGTGAAAACAATAGGCGTTGCTTGTCGCCTGTCAGTTTTATGGTCTAGTAATTGAGCCATGCCGTTCCACTTCCCGTACCATACATGTGGCAACTTGCTGCGTTATCGAGATCGACATGAGCAGGTGGTTTATAATTTGGTCTATCCTGAGTTGCTTTATCCTCTAGAAAACTTCTTCGCCGTGATATATCCACAACACTGTTTACAGGATGAACATGTCGATTGTCCCGCGTGGGACAAGTTTCCGGTTTTGAGAAGTAAAACAGTCGTAAATACCATGTTCCTCCTAGGGTCGGAACCTAACAGAATTAGAATCAAAACTACCACCTGAAGTTGGAGCACATGCTAGATTAACTTATAGTGGAGGCTCAACTGGACTGAAAGAATGTGGTTTCTCTAGGCTACTGGCTTTTATTTGAGGGAATGGACAAGAGGACGACTGCAATCTAATTAACAAGAAACATACTGCTTATATTCCCGTATTCCACTTGGTAATTAAGAAGGTGACTAGTTTTCACTCCTCATCGGGTGGATGGATGAATAATGTACAGTTATTTAGTTGGGATTTGTGTAACGAGATAACTTGCTTTCCAACATAATTGAAAATGAAATACTCAGAAGTTGAACGTGAACTATTGCTTTCATGGTCGCTATTAATTTGTAGCCAATCACGGTTGTTTTTGATTGGTTTACCTGTTTTTAGGCGGAGCAGTTAGAAGTGCAAAACCCGCTGTTCGAAGGTGGCGAATCTATAGCCCCGGGTCTCAGCACAAATGGCAGTTGTGGAGAGATTGTTAATCCCAGTGATCTCGACGATGGATCAGACAGCACCCCCACAGTGAAGACAACGGGTCAGTTATAACACGAGAATTGGTTCTCCCCTATTGCTCCCCTATCGAGATTTCGTCGTCAAGGTTACACAACACGTGCAGATAATTTTACTCGTCCTTGTCCAATTTGTTCACACTCTGTTCAGGTTGTGTTTACACGTGTAACACAGATGAACAATAGATCATCCATGTATGTCGTTTTGTGATCAACATGGCATTTTGCACCCTGTGCTAATCTTCTGTGGCTACCCCCGTACAAACTATGTGATATACAATGGCAAACATAGAGCCCTATCGACCAAACGCTCCGATCCATCGGTGTACCACAAACAGCACATATTGTCATCCGTACACAAGGATGAACAAGCACGCATCCCGTCGCGTATATTTTCTCTATAGTTGTCTGTTAACTTCTTGTGTTTCGTTGTTGGCCTCCAAAGATCTGATCAAATTTTTGTCCACGTTTCTTGCTCGTTTATCATTTGTAACTCACGACTTTGACCTTGACATAGACGTTGTCTGTCCGTCGGATTTATTGTTTCATTCGAGCTCCACTGATCCCTTCAGATAAATTTGCTTTGTTTTTCCTGAGACATCCCTTGGTTAATCGATTTTCACCGATGATATATGCGAGGCCGATATGGTTAGTACAGGACACGTAGGACACAATGAGGGTTGTCAAACGGGATGCACGTAAATAGTCAGTTACAGCAACAACTGTGGCCTCAGACGGTCGAAGTGGGCAACTATAGAAGAGAAAAACGTTTCATTGGTTTTAATGCGATGAATCGGTCATGTAAGTGTGAGACCACTCAAACAGTGGGGTGCAGAGCTCAAACGAACCGAAGTTAATAGCGCGGTTATCTTGAGCATACATGCCTATGACCATGACGAATACTTCATTATCGAGTCCATTTGATGATCCTGTCTTCAAACTCATGATTTCTTCTATGTCTTCAATTCAGCCACTTTATTGCAATGGAAGATCAAGAAAATATCAATCATCCTATCAACTAATTCTACTAATGTCGTTAGCTTACAGTACTTCACAATCCTTCCTCTACCATGTTAACTGCATGTTGTTTGTGGCCTGGTTACACCCCACTGATTAACAAATGATGTCCGTGCACCATTCCAGTTCGTTGATTTATCCGTTTTAGAGGTTTTAACCTCCACCAGTCATCCGAAGTAAGCTCACCGCTTTGCACAGGAGCAGAAGAGTCAGGCGGATTGCGAAGGTCGCAGCAAAATTCGATAAAAGTAAACCCCAATTATTCAACAGCAGGTTGACATGAACTACTTGAGTTTCAGACACAGTGAATCTGTCATCCAAGGCTAGTTCATATTCCATTAGTCCTTCACAAATCTATAGTCGCCGCCATCCTTGTGGCACTATACTTTACCTCACATTTCATGAAACCATTAGGGCTATAGGCATGAAAATGTCTGGAGGGGATGTATGTTATTCCCGGTTGTACAACTATCACAACAGCCCTATTTCTCTTGGTATAGTTCCTTCAGTATATGGTTTCGACTGATCATGTTTTATTTCTTAACTTTTGAGGCCACTATTTATTTGAAAGTTTAGAAACCTTCATTCTTGTGACTGGATGATGGTCATGCGTATGAAATAATCGCCGCGGTCATTGTACCGAGTTCTGACAGGTTTCTGA
Source organism: Paragonimus westermani (assembly GCA_008508345.1). Taxonomy (NCBI): domain Eukaryota; kingdom Metazoa; phylum Platyhelminthes; class Trematoda; order Plagiorchiida; family Troglotrematidae; genus Paragonimus; species Paragonimus westermani. Next base: position 127,394 of record QNGE01000693.1, on the reverse strand, counting down.
AGAGTGTCTACCAGAATGAGAGATTATGCAGTTATAGGGCAATTGCACGCTGATGTGTATTTGCCTAATAGTCATTCTGCTGTTTCGTCGTACTCAAGAATTACCACAACGAAAAAAGCAGATATGAAGTATTATTCCCTGATGCATTTGCGAGCCAACAACACGCGTGTGTATGCCTAAGCACAAGTGAGTGCGATCACCTGGGTAACAACCGAAGCCGAATATCTGCTCAGATTAAGATAATTGTATGTCATTTTCACGCTTATCAGTGACAATTTGGGTAAGCTGAAAGACTTCGGTTTTTCTTGGCTGTTGTGAAACTGGATGAAGCAGGTTCGTGAAGTAATCCAAGTTGGTCCGCCTGCGCTCATTTATCAAGCTGACGAGGGTACGGACTTACAGGTATGTAGCGAGCACTGAACGCGTGGATGTGGTCATAAGACATAGTACGCAGGCAGGGAAACATTTCTGGCAAACTCGTTGTCTGTCTGTGGGTACAAGTATGGTCTGCTCAGAATGACAGGAGCTTTCGTTGCCACTGTCCGAATGGTCGCCTAAGTCAGGCGAGCGTTGACTTGGATATAAGAGCGGTAGCCATATGAGTAACAACCGGATGGTCGGTGTAAAAGCTGAAGACAAGATTGAGACGCTCAAACTATTCGATCGATCGCGGTCTTCAAACCAGGGCGAACAGTGTCCGAGGTAGGTGGCAATCCACCGCAAGTCCACTCTGGGTTTAGGTGACCTAAATATGATTCAAGCAAAACAAACTGCCTCATGTGATTAGCGTATACCTCATCCAACAGCATAGTTCGATTCATGATAGACTAGCTGTAATGCACTCGCATTCCAGTGTTACGGTCAGACCAGACAATGATCCGAGTGGTTAACCAAAAGTAAAACTGCGTCAAGTGGTAGTTTATAATGAGTTGGCCGAACAATACACCATAGAAATCAATTACTTTAGGCATCCACTTCGCTTAGCTAATATTTTCCGGCGGGTATCTGCTAAAGAATTGAACTGCCCACCATTAGTAATTTTTAGGCTTTTTCTGCATTGTTTCCCACAGTGACCCTAAAGACCTCTCAGTACACACGTAATTACACTTGCTTACACAGAGGAACTTGATTTTGGTCTACCAGATCTCGCGCAATCACCAACATCTCTTAAAAGCTATACTTGTCCCCCAACGAAAATAGTCATGTCTTAGGCAGTTTGTTGAAGGTGTAACATGGAATGAGCACTTTCCCCTCCCCCCACAACCAGCGCTGATAGTACTTAGGCCTGCCAAATCTGGTACCACCTACTGGAATCAGCAGTTAAATTCACACGTACACATACCTATTTTACGCTGTGGTATATTCATCAGTGTAAAACGGCGCAATAACAGGGTGTACGAAAAGTCATCATACTATCTAAGATGATACATACCAGTCAATCGCCTTTCATTTCGATATGGAATATGCCTGTGCATCCAATGTCACCAACGGTCACGCTATGTATAACTTTGTGGTTGGAAACCACTACTAGGCACACACACAGAATGAACCGCTCACCTGCACACCCACAAGCCATGCTCAGCAATGGCGGAAGTGAAAACACTGATTAGCGGTCAACCTATGAAATATGAGCGCAGTGTAGTGCTGGCGTGGCCTATCCGTGCGTTTAACTTAGCTCACTTCATTTGGTACGCAAACGTATTGTCATGTTGTCACATGATTTGACTTTCCCACAAACGAGTTTCATTCTGGAGCTGTGTGAGACTGTCTCAACGACTGACAACCTAAGCTTATTTGTAAGATTCGCTACTGCTGCTGACACAAGTAAGCAAACGTCCCTGCGCCCCACACTCACTTTCGCAGCATAATCATCCCTACTAAGGTGACTAATATTAGTGATCCAATTGTAATCAGTTTGACACTCATTCTATCAGGTAAACAATAACATACGTAGGAGATAGAGGGCATTTTTTAAACAATTTAAAGGCCCTGTTTTGAACGCCTTTTCACGTCGACTGATTCACCTTAAAATGGGAGGGTATTCTGGCATATTATGTCTGCAGTGTGGCCTACGGCCTGTAATTCTTAAATGCCCGACCATGGGACCGACAGTGTGTGCAAAATAGTCATACTGAGTTCAATCGGTCGAAGGCCCGATGAGACATTTGCAGTCGTATGAATATCTGGCCCTGTTTTTGTGCAAACCTCGTTCATAAGAAAACGCTTCATCACCTGTCTGATACCAATGAAAACGGCAGTGAGTGGAACGTTATCGTTGTTGTGTTAAAACTTCATACATACACTTTTAACGGGCGGATTTTTCTAGGAGGGAACAACCAGATGCTTGGTCAGCATGGTAAGCATAACCTTAAACTTCTATGTGGGGCAGCGTTCTATCAGTTTACAGTCTGGGTGAGTGAAGTACTCCTGTCGGCCTGAACCTTCTATGATTGCACATGAGAGCAGAATACGGGAAAGAAGTCTGTGGTATTGCCACCGATAAGTGGCAGATTTGTGTGCTGTTAAGCTGCAGGCGCCCATGAAACACTAAAACACAGAGAATATCCAGTGAGGTGGAGAAAAGGATTTTCGTCAATTTGTTTTAAAACATGTTACACAGTATTACACGTCTTCTACACACAGAGCACCAGTAAACGCGCCAATCCCCGTTAATTTACTGACACATTGTTAACCACCTCCCAACTTACGCAATAATTACAGCCGCCGGTTAACTTCCAACGGCTCAGGAGACGGGACCAAGCCTACTACTTCATCTATGTAGGCTTATGCTTCGTTTGTAGAGAGCGCGATTTTCCTCATTCACAACCGTAAGGTTAAGCCTAGTTAGTTCTTTTCTGACGCTAATTACTAACAGGCCTTACCGGTTCTCAGCTGTCAAGCAAGTCCACTTTACAACTTCGTGTGGAGCTGTACAATATTTGACCACGACCAATTGCACAATGAAAGTAGTATTAATTTCGAAGAAAAACCATGAATGCAGTAAATTAAAATGTATATTTCAATTTAAAACCAATCAAATGATACACAAGGGAATATTCGTTTTCATTTCCACTCACGTAATAAAATTAGAGAGTGAAAGATCGCATTTTTCTGATAAACATTTAATTCTCACCACTCTTTTTCGTTTGGTGATTTTCAACAAGTGATCGGTTCACATAGCTGAACACGATCTATATCCAGTAGAGAGTCACCGCGTTAAAAATCGGCGTTGTGCGGAAACACATCAGAGGAGTGCACTGTGTCCCCAAATATCCCGTTCACGCCCGCACTTTACATTCAGCGATTTCATCATAGTACATGATAACATAGTCCAATAAGTCTTATGAGAACAAAGCGTTATACATTAACATTGGCATATGTTTAATCCATAAAGGCAAATATGCATTTAACGGGTTTGTGTTTCGCGACTTTCCTCATCTCCAAAGTGTCGAGAACCATAGAATAAACGTGGTCTTTTTGATACACCGTTGCGATCGACCCAGAAATATTGAGGTTTTTATAGAACAGCTCCTCGGAATGAGGAGTTTGTTGAAGCCATACGTATAGGTGTATCCTTTACGATTATATATGGTTGAGAGATTTTGAGAGCTAATCTGGATTTACCCTTCTGAAAAGATAATTTTCTTACCACCCATATTTCAGACGACTCACGGAGGCAGCATCAGATCGGAGCTCCTGCATTAACAGACACCACACATTTAGACCAGAAATATTCAAATAAAGTTTTACGCCTCCAGTTATTTGTACGATATAAGACTAATTAATTGTTACATTGATGTCTTCAGCTCTTTCAGGTAGTGTATGGCTAAGGAAATCCAGTAGCCGCAATTCTCATCTGTGTCCAGAGTGCTCATCGGAAGTGATTGGCTGAGTAATTTGCAGTTGTAATTTTCGAACGTTCCTGCACAAACTGGACACAACATGCTACACCTAACGTGTTATCTAGGAACCACTCATGTTGGCCGGAAAACGAATTGAAGGGTAGTGGCAACAAGTTGTGCACATTTTGGAAATAGTACATTGTGATGTTCCCCAATACCACGTCAGAAATTGTCAATCGCAAATCAAGACACTGCGGACTTGTGTTATATGGATACATGTCAATTTGTTCTACCAGAAGGACGTTGTTTTTCGCTCAGTGTAAAACTGCACACATATCGGCCATATAAAGACAGGAAAATTGAAAGAACCACTTACACTGCCAGCTGGAACGTTGAATATCCGTGCGTAACAAAAATACGTGATTTGCAAAATATGCACATTTTCTTGCTAACCAAGTAATAATTAGAGTAATTCTCAAGACAAACCGATTGTCATGCTGATTACTGCTCTATTTCAGGTCGCGTATTTCCTATCGAGTTATCGTTGCGTTTTACACATACCACAATCTGTGTTTTAACAAGTGTCAGCTGTGTGGGAAAGGAAGGGAAACGATTTGTTCAACATGCACACTCATAAATCATCAGAGGGAAATTTTTCGACTGTATTGGAGAACGTAGGTCTTTTTAAGGAACCGAGCTGTTTTTACTAGTTTAGCCGATTTAAACCTTTTCTGCAATCACATCTGTAGATGAGCATGAAGTAAACAGAGGACGCACGCAGAGGATTTTGGCAACCGAAGACACTGTTTACGTCAGTCGCACTATCGTGGAACGAGACTTGAGGTACTCCACCTAAAGCGGTCTGTCTATTAAAGCCACTACTGGTTGCGGACGATGCTAGACAGTCTAGAGGATCGTGAATGGAGGGACACGGTGATGAACTATGACAGTACACCCTAAGGTAATGATCTCGGATGAGCGCTCATAGCTCAAGAGTTCACAGGTGTAAAGCTCCATTGACTTGCACCCTGCCTCCAGATGTTGAATTCATCTGAGGGCGTCCGAAGTGTGTTCAAACTGCAAGCAAAATTACTGATGCTCCTTGGTGCTCACAGACGATCCTTCTGACGTGTTTTGCTAACTTAATTTGCGGATGCCGAGACATGCTAAGAAGAGTCAGTTGTACGGGTTAGAAATATAGTGGCAGCGATCCGCTGCCGTAACATAACCAAACGCTTCGATGGTGGGGTGTAGGTCAAGTTGACATGATGGGATTTGACCTGACGTGTAATACTTGGGTCACATGCCAGCTTTATGGCCTCCGTGCTACGATACACCATGCATTCTGCCCAAAACCGTCAAAATTGTTCAACATCAATCGTACCAGTTGTACTCCCTCATGAAAAAGCAGACAAGTATAACTGGTTTTCAAAGTACGCAGCGACGGACCCATTCTCATGTGAACCACTTTCTCCTCACACCATTTCAATGAAAAAAAGTTGGACAGGATGGTCGTAAAATGCACAGGTGGTCGAAAATACGATGGTGCTGTTGTGTGCCTCTTTAAGTCAGATGGCACTGCCGTTGACTGTTTGTAAAACGACACATTGATCACTTTTGATGAATTATGCAGACGAACAGCTTGTATGTATACACAGTATCTCTTGCTTATAAATTGAGGAGAATGATTTGACTATGCCACTGAATGTAGCCCATGGACTACTGAACAGTTAGTCATCACTCCGGAATGTTCCCATCATCTCAAGTCTCTAAGCGCAATAAAAATGCTTGTGGTGTCCGCACGACAGATGGTCAAGACAATTGTTGTTGTAATCAGAACTGTGACAGAAGTGGAAAGGTTACTTTCCTAATTACAAGTTGGAGCAGCAACTGCTGGGATGAGCATCAAGTTCCAGGGTAGTAAGAAACAGATGTAATCACAACGTAATGACATACCCGACAGAAATATCCACGTACCGCCTAACGCATATGCTTTGTTTGCCCGTTGAAGTTGTGCGGTCTAAGGATTACTCGGTGGAAAACGTCACCATCTCGGTCGTCCTACTTACGTCTATATATGTCAGTTGTCATACGTCCTCGATGGTAGCCCTGTTAACTTGATCGTAATAAGTGTTCAGATCTTTGACTCCCAGAGGTAATCCTGCGTTTGGTCATTGTCTATATACGTATTGAGTCCGGAGAAAGTATAAATGAGGTTTGTTATGTTTGATTTGAATAGAGGCATGCATTATTAACGTAAGTTTACCGAACGACTTAACTGCTCAAAGCTTATACTGTTCGCCAGATGGTCATGAAGATTACAAACAGTTTTACCAGAAGCTGAAAGTTTTTTAATTGCATATAATTTGTTATCTTTTGTCTAATCAATCCTGATAGGTTGCTCTACGTGTACCAATCAACTAGTTAAATGTGAGAACACCATTTGACCTAAAAGCTGCACCCAACCCGTTACATGCATTAAAAATATACGCTTATTTTGCGCCAAATTAGCAGCCACCTCCTGAAGAATTGACGTATTTTTCCACACTGTACGGTTATACGTATGCCTTTTTATCGTTGGAGCTATTTACGTGCCTTTATAATTCTCTACGTGCACTTAGTTCGTCGTTTAATGCATTTGTAAACCTAATGCGAGTTATCACCGTGTATTCACTCAACACCCATAGACTTCACGTCCATGAAACGCCGCAACTTTCAAAATATTCCTACCCCATCCGGTTTAATTATTTGCAATCCGCATGTCAAATACGTGACAGCTCATCAGGTAACACACTGTACTGTGCTCTCACTATTCGGTTTTACATTTGGTCACTTTCGTCTTGCAGAAAAACATTTTGACATGGTGCAGCTGACCTCTCGCTTCTGAACATGTGAACCACTCTTGTCCAAACGATTGACTTGGCGCTGAAACTGTCATCACCCACTTGTGGTAACCGGTTGATTCGTTGATGCACACTATCGTACAGGATTCTATGTCTGGATTTAGTAACTGTACAAACTCAGGCGGCCTGCTGATGTGGAATAATATTTTCAATCATGGGAAAACGCTTACCAGCTGGTGAGAGCCTTTTGAAACCACATACCACATAACGTTCCGTGACCCTTTTGTTTTGTATAGCCAACCAGGTCTTCGGAACACTGATCACGAATGTGGTTGCACGTTAACAAAGCAACACTACGGAGAATATTCTCTTAAACTTGATCGGAAGTTTGGTTTGACGTGTGACAAACTGAGGGGCCGGAGACTGTCGTGAAAAACCCGAATTAATTAGCCAGAAATAAGTAAATCTTAACAGAGTCTAAATTTTCCACTCTGATATGAACGAAACGGAAGTCCTAATCCCGAAAAGCTGTGTTTAACCCTGCTAATTGCTCCCGGGTCGAATCAAATTTATAGTGCAAACTGTCGCTTTGTTCCTTGCATAATCGCGAGCAAGAGAGAAAGAAAAACAGGGTATATCCACGTTGCATGATGACCTACAAATATTGTTGAAACGAAAGGGTGAAGGACAGTTAATGGAAACAACAATTACGATAATTTAGCCAAAAACAAGGGCGGCGGATTAATGGTCAAGCGAACAAAAGAATATTCAAGGTCACTGTTCGGGCATTGCACTTCATTGTGTCTGAACAAAATACCTCTCTTTTTGGATGGGAAAGAGAGGATTCTCTGACAGAGGCGTGGAACGATGTTCTATTTCGCTGGGAGGCAGTCCGTACAAGGTATGACTTTTTGTCAAATCTGAGATTTATTTCTGTAGGTATTTGGCGGAAATCGTGGATGAGTACAACAGGATAGTATGTTTTTTTCCCATATGGATCAGTGGACGTTCATTGGTATGGTTGATCAGTTGCTATATTAGATTAATCATGGTAACTCTTGGCTTCAATCTGAGAAGCCTAAATCGAATGTGGATAATGACGTAAACAATTTAGGATAAGACGACGAAAGATCGAAAGTCGTCTGTTTATTAGGTCATATCTGCGCAGATTTTTGGGTGAGCGTGCTGCTCATTGTCCAGTCAGGTGAGTTTCATCGTGCTCGTCAGCAGGTTGTTCAAGTTATCCGGTACTTCAAATTACGTAACATATTTTGTCCTGTTAATTTGTCGTAGTTGTTAATCTTATGTCCATTCGACAACTGACTTTTTTAAACGAATGATGGAGCTACTCCAAGGTCGTTGGCCTGACAGTGGTTTATACACATAAACGTAGCCATCAGATAAAATCACAAAGCGAACTGTCTGGTTTTGTCTGGAGGTGCACACTTTTCATACTTGGTAGTGCTCTGACTTAAAATCCTATTACTACGGAAACGTTCCGTTGAACTCGTTTTCTTCGGTCCAGATAAAGTTTTTTCTTTTGTTACCGCTCTCGGCTGCACTCACCATCAACATTAGCAAACTTTCAAATACAACACTGATTGACCGAGCAGTCAGTAACCTTGGGGACCGAGCGTGTTGCGTAAAATATGTTGTTGATACATCAAGTTAAGTGGTGTAATGGTTCGTTACGAGTTCAACTTTTAGAATTCCTCAATATCTGCAGTAAGAAGATGTCCGTTAGGAGCAAGTGGCTACATCTACCACGTCAATGAATCAAAAAAAATCATGCGACTCCCAATTTGTTCTTTAAAGGGCATACTACTAACTATTTGCAAGTAGACTCGGCCGACCAAGCGTTCTACGGGTAAGTGAACCGACGGATCACATTGAATTGTGTTGTACGAACGCCAGAAGTTGCTCGACTGGATAGGCTATAGTGTTTCGTGAACAACACACTTAACTAACGGAATGATGAACGTCAGACCTTGAAACGCATGGAACCGTATGCAGCACACATGAACCCCTTGACACTGACGAGTGCGTGCTCAGTTGTCATCACGTGTGACGAACGCATTTGCCGATTTTCCCACCTTACTCCGGTAGACTGTGATCCGCCTCAGGTTTACGAATTTATTGGTTCGTTTTGTTTGTTCCGATTGTCAAATATGTGTGCTAGTAATGTAATAGAGTCTTTTCTCTGAACCACAAATAAGCCAGTTATTTCAGAATTTACGAATATGAAGGGGTTCTAAAGGGTAATATTAATCAAAATGAACCTGATAAATGACGTGCGAATTAGTGCTTCTAACAAACTGAGTGACACCACATTCAACAGCGCGTATAATGCGACGGGACGTTTTGTGAATCCACAGATAATTGGATTATTTTTGCACCTTGTCACACTAAAAACTTTCATGGTCTTTATCAATTGTATTTACCACATTTCAAACACGCTGAGGAATTCAGTGGCTTAACAGTTAGGGGGCGATATTTGGCGGGAACGAAAGAGTGCAGCATTCACCACAGAGAATTTAATCACCACTGGTGAAAATCCAGCGTGGTGTAATCCTTTGCAATCGTGATGACAGCTCACAATTCACATATTCTCAGAAGACGGAAGTCTTATTGCCCGGCCATCGAATGTCAGCTCTGGTTGTTTAAAAAAGATTGAGTGTCAACCCAGATCTAACATGAGTTCAAGTCTGCATGAACTCCCGTCAACGCTGACATACACTGCCGCCGGTGTCTTACACACCCTGGATTTGTCATATGTACTATGAAGTCGAGATTATCTTCGAAGTTGTGAGCAGACAGACGGATGGACAAATGATATGAATTATAAATAAAAGGAAGTTGGCGCAGTAGATATTGGTGACACAGGCTCAAGCTCCATAAGAAGGGGCGTGCTCACACTGATCGGCCAAAATGGCCTGTATGGTGTGCGTCACTGAAGAGGACAGCGGGAGCTGGACTACACGTCATGAATTTGAGAGTGTTCTCGTTGTAGGACTTAGTTTCATGTACCATTAATCGCCTGTAGGACACGGGATATGACAAAATGTTCAAGTGTTGACATGTATATTGTGCGCGGTTGATAGACTGGAAAAAGGGATTATTTGCTCGCTGTTAAATGGAGACGGTGAAAAACCACAGTGCATCATAGCCCTCTTTTTGCCAGCGCTAAACTACATACTCTTTTCTACAAAAGTTTCGAAGGGCAACCCAACAACAAACCCTGAAAAACTATTTACCATCAGTGACGAACTTGAATGAGAAAGATTTGAAACTTTTTGCCAATAGCTCAAAGTTTTCACGTGTGCGAACAGATAGCGTTAGTTCAGAAACAGGAAAGAGTGAACTTCTGAGCCCAAACGCTCGACAATATACCAGAAATATTGAACGCAACCGTCGAGCTGGATTTTGAGCGCAAAATGCAGAAAGCTGGAAGGGCATTTCAGCGTAGGTAAGTGACTAAATATAGCGCGTAATTTCAACATAATGGGTAAGTCTTTTTAGGTAAATGGTCTGGATTGGCAAGCATAGTGTCGTCTGCTAACTAGTGCTGCATGAACGTTGAGTGAAGAGAGAATTGCGTGGGCAATTTGTTTCCAGACAGCAGTGTACTGTGTTACACTACGAATGGGAAATGCAACGTGAAATGGCAAACGTTTTTCGTAACATTTTAACTGTTTAAAACGGGAATAACAACCAGTGGAATGGAAGTTACTGCGGTAAACTGAAAGTCGCACAGAAAACCCTGAACAATCGCAAGCGAGTAAGTATGCAAACTACGTGCACGTGAAGAAGATCTGTGAAAATGTGTGGGAGTAAAACCGACCTGTGGGTGACACATCATCTTCTCAGCTTTACAAGTGAGTTTCTTCGGAGAGTCCAGTCCTTTGTAATGATGTAACTCTATGTAGCATAGTTCACAAAATTGCTGAAGCTGAGTTGAACTGTTTAGAATTGTCTCAAATATGGGGCATACTTTAAACGTTTGTTTTCTTTAACAAGTGGTATACTCGAGTCAGCAACCCACCTTAAAGTGAATTTCTGCATAATTTGGTTTGAACTATTTTTCATACGACAGATACCAGTGGACTGGTTTTCATTAAAGTTGACATTCATTTGAGAAACATTGATTAATGAAGCACGCTTCCAGTTCTACGCTCCAACAAAGGACTCATAAACAATTTTCTGCCCATTAAATTTCCCAAACACACCTTGCCTCATTTCGTCGGATACATACAACAGTCTGGGATGGATTCTGAATGGACGTTCAATAGGCCCTCACAACTTTTATCTATCCAGTAAAATGGCGGCTTAATGAGAGCTCTGCGTTATCGTGCTAGACGAATTTGTTCAGGAAGAGATCGATCTACAAAATGTTGTTGGGGATTTCGTCGAGAGAAACTGGCTGTCTTTTAAATCAGTGGAACAGTCGGAATATGCGTCCTAGTGGCCTAGTCTTACGCACGATCAGGGCTGGATATATATGTAAATGTCTTAAAATGGGCAGAGGGCAGAAGATTGTATGTAAATATATATATGGCGATATCGAGCGTGGATCTAGAAATTCAGAAATAAGCACTTCAAATGTACGGCAACTTACTACCAGATTTACAAGCGCATACAAAAGTGCAGCAGAAACGTGACAAAGCGTCAGGTTAACCCCAGCGGTAAAACGCGGTATATTACAGTTACTCATATAAACAAATGTGTCAGACTATGGTAAGGACGGAAAGATAGATAAGAAAGTCGACTACAGTTCAACTGTTTATGTGCGATATAGTGTACATGGAGGTGAAATAAATTTCATCGTATCAAATAGTCAGGAGTAACAGCGTATGTTGCATCCAGACGTAAAATTAAAAAAGTAGGGCACACTACTGTAAACCTGTGAGTAGAATAAAGTGAAATTTGAAACTGGATTTCACATTGTCATCTTCATTTTGTTGATAGTTTCAGCAAAGATTTGCTATTGTTTCCAATTGCCGCGAGGAATTCAGCAGTTTGAAAGACAGATGTCTATCTTCCTCAGATAAACAATGATGAGGACAGTATTATCCTGTCGTATAACCGTCCGTCTGTACCCCTGGGAAGTATGTAAGGGTACTAATACTGTGACCGCTGGAATACACAAGCATAACTGAGCGATATTTAGGTAGTCGGATCAACGAAATCATTCCGTTTCGAGTCCGCAAATAAGCTATGGATACCGCAATTCCTCAGTCTGGTCAGAACGTAATATGTCATCATTTATTCGACACTAGTTGACATTTCGTCCTCAGGTAACCATGGAGAAGACTTTTTGGGTACCCACATAACAAAAATTCAATAGTTTCTCTGGGTCACGGCGACAGTATCAGTTATAAAATGGAACTCACCTTTCTGACTAAAAAAGACCTACTCATCAATACTAGACTGCCTTGTTAACTAGTGCACATTTCTGTACACGCGTTTGTGATTAACGATTTTGTGCATTTGTTTAGCAGAGCCCGCTGAACTAGGTATTCTAAGTCGGCAGACTGCAGTGTGTTTGGTAAAATGAGGGGAAACAATCTCGAGAATTGTATCGTAGGAGAGCTGTTTTGCTCGTACATTCTAAGTTGTTTTGCCTTAGTTTCACAAGGGTGATATCCATTGGGCTATGGTAAATCTAGTACAAGCTCATGTGAGTCACGAGATGAACAAAGCTGGGAAACATTGGCTTTCCAGATTAGAATTGAATTCAGGAAGCAATCGTATTATTGCTATCCTAGTGCAAGAGGATAAAGATTGATAAATGTATTCGCACCTTAAGAGTTTGTGGACAACATTTGCGAAATGCTCAGTTGAAATACACCTTATATACATATGTGTGATAAGTAACAACGTCTGTGGTGATGCTCGTGGACTTCAGACCAAATAACATAACAGTTGTTCAGTTGCTGTCAACACCAGTTCCAGAGGTGTCCTTCTCAGATAAACGGAGTTAGAAAATGATGGCAAATTTGAAGGTGAGATCAACAACAGTGCTAAGCTATTGTTAAGATGAAACACGTTTGGTTTCAAATATTGTTTCGAATGACATACGTTTCAAACGTAAGAATGCTTCGTCATAAAATGGTCGGAAGTTGGCTGTTTTCAAGCTACGAGACATTTAGCGTACTCGGTCTAGTGCCTCAACAATTGCCGAATAAATAACACTTGCTGTTGCCATTTCTGTTTTGCAGTCCATCGATAATTATAACACCCTTGAATTATCTAAAATGCTTCAAGGAATCAGTTAGACTATATACGGTCACCATGGGGTTTTGTGCAAGCTGAGCTGGTGTTTCCAGCTTGAATATAGAAAGAATGCCTTCGGGGAAAACTTGTACCGTACGACCTACGTTTATTGTTCAGGGTTGCTTCTGAGAGTGCGAGTAATTTGGTGTGTCGCTTACACACTAACACGAGGACCGAGGTGACCAGGTCACCAACACATTCTATTCCCACAACGCGGTTTCATGTCAGGACAACAAACCGTGCAAAAAGAAACCCGACCTATTTTATTGACAGACACATACAATGGAAACATCATATTATTAATCTGATCATCGCATCTAACGTATCAGTAAGTAAGCGGAATCACAAATTACTTCAGTTGTATAGATTCCTTGACCACGCGTAGTTTGATACCAAACTAAGCTTACATCAAACGCGAGGTTCACGAATGTGGACCAACGCATTGAGTGAACCATGCACACAGTCGTATCAAAAGTGTGAAATCTCGTAGTAATGCATTCACCATTCTTCTGGTCCCCGGATTTTTAGTCCGTCTCTGGACTCTCACTGAATACCAGAACTGACCCATCAATCTGCGATCATTAGATATTAATAGAACCGTTAACTACTTGTTTAAAGACATACTTAGTTTCTTCAAATGCGGATACATGAGTACTTTCAACAATGACAGTGTGCACTATGGAGTAAAACTTCAGTTTTCGGTTCATGTGACGATGTTTGAGTGCTGTGGGCTGCGGCGTTATTTTGATTCAACAGTTAAGCAAAACCGCACTGCCAGGATTTGAGTTAATCTGGTGAGCATATTCACTAAAATATTCAAGTCTATTCCAACACTTTTTATCAATCAATTCCCCTCTCTCCCAGTGAGGAACTAGAGGATGTTAACGATGCTGTTTTAAATGATTTTGTAAATCTTTTGAAGTGCGTCTTACAGATATGACTTTCCTGCACACTAGCAGATATCGGGAAGGAGGACGTTGCAAGAATTCCTGAATTGTATCGTAGCCAGTGGGAGCCAATCTGGAACTGCGCACATTTGTCCACCAATATTCATCTTCCACCATTCAATACCTGTTGGCCCAACTATGCTGTAGATCACCCGCAATGACAAACACCATTCTGATTTGTTTTATTTAATACTATGGTCCTGCATAGGAATACCAAACAAACACACCCTAAGGTCACTTTAAGGTTTGTGTTCGGGAGTCCTAGAGGAGAGTATCGTAGATGACTTAACCTGAAATGCTTTTGTGCTGATCAAAACGCTTCTATCTTTTGTGGATATCTTTATCCGTCTACGGTCTTTCGTAGCACGTGCTTAGCACTTCACGTCCGTATGTGAAAAAACCGTTGATTGGTTGATTCTATCCTTCACCGTTTTCTTGAAGTCCCATGAGGAAGCGCTGTACTCACATACATTAATTTTGGAAGCCCCATCAGAGCAACAAAACGATTTTAAAATAATGAGAAACAATGCCTTCTTTCACATCCATATCTCTTCTCAACGGTCCTTTGGAAGTGTACATGCTCAAATGAAGTGAATTTTTGTGCACAAATTTTTAGCGCGTAGCTGCAAATACCGCCACAGTGGACAAATGGGCAAAGTTGTTAGTTTAAGAGAGTATGAAATTGTTCCGAAACAGCTTATTAAGTCTACGGTAAACCTCGGACCAGTACATAATTGACCATGTATACATTAAGGAACCGGTACCGAATATACGCTGAATTACTATTCACGGTCCATACACTTCATCATTAGCGAGGTTTAGTAAATATTTCGGACACTATATTTAGAATGTTTCAAAGTTTACACTAGTACCGGTGTGATCATTAAAAGTAAATGATGGGCTGACGAAGTGTCAGTTTGCATCAGTGAGAATACTACACAAAGTTTGATTTCATCATGGTTGTCAAACACTCAAAAATGGAATTAACTAATTACGTCAGTCACTAGACGGTTTTGAGTTGCATGTCATTTAGGTGGCTAAATCAACTTCTCGATTTGTCAGGTGAACAACGGAGCGCATGGTAACCACAGAGCTTTGACAAAGGTTTTTCTCATTGCACGACTGTGGATTACGTAACGTAAGACTGATCGTCTGTGCCGTAGTCAGAACACGAATTATGGCTCCTTTTCATTGATCACTAGGCAAACAGTCTGAATATCACTCAGAACTTAGCCGTTCATAAGCGACTAAGTGTCATCTCCTTCATTCTAGGCGATGGACGTAAGTCTGAAGCAGTTAAGTAACGGACCGCTTTGAAATATTGTTCTTCTAAGAACCTCATTAAGATGGAAAGATATATAATCGGCCTTTTCATTAATAACAAGAAACACTGAGTTCGCCAGAACCACTTTCAACTTGTGATGTAACTCTTATTGACCGCTCATCAGCCTTAGGGGAAAATCAGCTAAACTTGAAGGGAGCAGACACAAATGGGGAGTACGAAAGGATGTGACAATTTTTGTTCCAGTCCAGTTGGTCTTGACTTTTATGTGTCAGATGTGAAAACGCTACCATTATCACGTGACGAGCTTCAGAAAACTGTCCAGAACTGGTTTGTTGTCTCGTGATTGAAACCTTCTGATTTGACTGTTTGAAGCGTAGTACATTATGGATATCCATTTGGCAACAGATTTAGATTTGCTGTTTCGAAGTCATCTAGTATCTGCTGGTCATTTTATGAATAGTTTCGGACTAACTGTAACAACTGAAACTTTTACTAAATGAAGGTCCCCAGAATGTGATTCAATATTCAATGAACCAGGGATCCTGGTATTTGACGGAGTTTTCTGTCCCTTGGCGTTCGAAGCTGGACATCGGATGTCATAGATGAAAAATTAAGGTAAATCCTGCCAGATGCCACTTTTTCCTTGGGTGATGCTACTTTCAGTTGGTTAGTAAGACATAAGTAGTATGCGAGATGTACTAATTACTATCACAGTAATGGCCTGTCTATTCAGACAGTCATTCATCTTATTGCTGATAGCTTGAGTGTATTCTTTTTTTGGGTGCCTGATACGAGTGTGATATGACTCGCTAATCCACGTAAATTTCCGGTGACATCCACTGTATTGCGTCTGGTGTTATGATCGAAAACAAAATCAGCAGACATTGGGGAATCGAGCCTTGTATTTACATGGTCTTTTCTAAAAAGTATGCACATATTGTTTGACAGGATTTGATAAGAAAACGCTGCACAAGTTAGCTACACTTGTTTTAGAAATTGAACAAGAGTTGAATTTCGCATGGATAATTTTTGACATTTCAACTAAAAATGTTATCGGAATAGCAGCCCATAACAACACACATCAAAGTGTGTATCGTTATATGGATCAAATCAGCCTTATACTCAATAAGGTTTCGTTAAATCAGTTGGAAAACTATTTATCCACAAACATTTATTCACGTAGCAGCTCGTAATGATCACGAAGCAATGCACTAATTGTGAAACAGAATTAACCAACCAGCATTCACGCGTTGAATATGACCACTGTTACTATTGACCCTCGTTCGTTAGATGAAGAAGCAGATAGCCCAGAAAAGTGCTATCTCATTGGTTTGCGTGTTACCAGCGCTGTACTTAAACACGACAATCAACAGAAAGACTGAGAAAGCCATCAAACTGTGACAGAATTCTTAACAAAATTGATCAAATCGAGAACCAACGTTTAGCGAACTGTTACATCTGATTTTATGCAAAGAAAGAGTCTGGATATATATGTAATACTCAGTCAGTCACGACTAAGTTCAGTGTACAATTTGGTAGAATGAAGTTATTCGTTGATAAAAGTGGTTCATCGCACAGAGAGCAACACCCGAAAGCTAAATATGAACCAGAGTTCATTGTATTCTACACCCTCTAAACACAAAACAAGCTTCTGCACACCGAAAATGTGCGACAATCCCAATAACGATGTTTGCTAAGCATTTCCAATAAAATTAACGTATGAGCTGCATTAATTAGCGTACGAAGTATTTTAAAACACACCACTGATTCCATTCGCAAATACAGATGGGTCGAGGTTTTTCGTAGAAATGAGTCACAGTGGGAGAAATCGCGGTGAAGTTACTACCGGCTTAGTTAAACCAGTCAAATTATCTATGGGGTAAATGATGCAGAATGTAAGCCGCGTGATCAGTTCTGGTGAGGAATGGGCGTGACAGGAAAATACTGACGAATTTGTCTGTCACAAGGCCATAATGCTGGACCACTAGTGCCCTGATGATTAGATAGTCTAAACGGTTCGTTTGTTATCGTGCGTACACAAGCATCACAATATCCACCATATTTATTCCTCCATGCTTGTTAGGCGAATTGAATTCTTTAAACGACTGTCCGTGAATACATTTTCAGTCTGATGTCACACGGTTCGAAGGCAAGTGATGAAGATCGCTCCAAATATTCTGCATTGCGATTGTTGAATGGTGATTTCTTCCCTGGGCAACTTACGTTCTATCCCTTTTTAGGAAGGACACAGCTCAATGGTGAGTCTAAGATTTTCCTGCATCCACGAAATTTCTATGCGTCCTTCGTCCTGAATGGCTCTTCACGTTACTTTGTCCTCGATAAAATTCGGCGGTAGTTTGAAATGTGACACGCCACTAATCCGACATTGAAGCACATAGTTATATCTGATAGCATTAAAACTACAGCCGGTAAATCCTGCACCCTTATACCATTTGGAATCTTGTCCTTGAATCCGGATTCCAACAGCTTCATTGGGTTGTATTTTGCCGGAAAATTAATCAGATTCCAGGCTACTCATCAGTAATGTAACATATCGCCCAGCAGGTTTAATGAGATCGGAGATTTCGACCCGTCTCGGGAGTCCTAATCGCACGATTATCGATTGAAACTAACAGACAGTAGCTGCGTCTTATATCGAGACGTTCGGACTACCTGATCAGTACGCACAAGTTAATGTGGTTGGGCATTCAGATCGTACCTGGATGAGGTCAATGACACAATACTCAACGCGGTTACCTCATGAATGCGTGATCGGCGTTTTAATCCCGGTGGTGGCAAACATATGCACCACTGAGAGCTATAATGAGAGCAAAACTGTAGTCTAGCGCTTGTTTTCGAAAGAGGCTGGTTGTTGAGTTTTTCTGATTGCGGAAGCTGCGATCAAACGTGAGTGATGTTCAATTTAAAATTAGCTTACGCATGGTGGGCTGGGAACACCGTATGACCAGCGTCTATTCCAGGTGCACAGATAATGATCGTCTAACCTGAATGTGATGAACTACTTTGCTAATAACCAACTGACGGTCGTTGATGTGGGAGAAGATGGAATAGTATTGAGATCTCCGCGTTTTGTCCACTGTCATCTAGAAACCTGTGTGGACCGACTACAGTTTGGTGACACATGACAGGAGTTTATGCACGCTATTTTGGAAAGCACTCAGAAGATGGGCCGGAATCCTGTGATGGTCGCCATGTGATTTATTGTGTACCTACTCGGCCTCACAACAGCAGGCGAACAAATAAATCTAGGACAAGAAAGATTAATCTGGCAGACCGTTGTTATGATATGACATACCCAGCGACAGTCTTTCAAATGAAACCACCATCCGTGTGCCATTTCTTGTCGCGACATACGCATTCCATTTACAATGGGTGCATATGGAAAACGGTCTTCGCTTCACATCCCAACACTGGTGGTGAGCTGACATCAGGTAGTATACCACGCTCTGGTTTACCGCATCAATTGTGGGCACTGACATTTCGTATCATAACCATACTGTGAAAACAATAAGCGTCACTTACCACCTCTCGGCTTTGTAGCCTCGTTACCGAGCCGTGTCGTTCTAATTCCTGTCAACATGTCATAATTGATCATTGTATCCGTGCCGCACATGAAGACAACTTGCTGCGTTGTCGAGACCGGCGTGGGAAACGCGTTCAAAACTGTTGTCCAAATTAAATTGTTTTGTCATTTGGGGAATTACTCCATCCTGAATAACGGTAAATCCAGGATGCGAAGACCGTTTTATTTGGGTCGATACAAAACACTGGCATCAATCAGGCTCCGGTTAGGTGATTAATAATTAAGTTAATATATGTTGATACATATGAACACTAATTGAACCGGGGAGGGACGGGGTAAAGAATATAATGCACTCCTCACGCATATCACGTCTCAGGGACTGTGTAAGCTGTAAGTGCAGATACCTCTGATGTCGATTTAGGATCGATGCTTTCAGTTCAACGGAGACAAGTCAGACTTGTGAACCCTGGGCTGATCAGTTCGATTTGTGTGTGTTTGCCAACCTTACTCTGATCATGTTGAGCAATGTTCGTTCACGCTGTTCTCAGTTCGGTTCAGTTTGCTGAGCAGCAATCACGCACAACTTGTTTCCCATTCACGGGCACATGCTGGTTTTCAGTCCAGCATTGCTTGTCAAACGCCGAAACGATTATGGAGAAGAGTGAGCATCCAGGTATTATCGTTCGTGGACCGTGATGGTCAAAACACTGGGTCGATGACGCCGAGCCAGCCCATTGAAGATGGGTGTACATCCGTAGCCTACTCACAGCTGTGGTTTCGGTGGTGTAGATGCTCGTTCGCACACCCGACTCGCTAAGGGAATGTGGCCGTTCGGTAAGCCTTTTGCTTTGAACTGCAGATTTTGACGCCCAAACGGAGTATATGGTATCTCTCGTGGAATGCGGTTTGGTATGTTGAATCCAGTTTAGGTAGTGGAATTGCCTTCATTTCTCATCATGAACTCAGTTTTACAAAAACAGCTGTTCAACACCTCAGTATTTAGAGCTTGGCAAACATAAACGGCAGCATTATTCAGAGATGGATAGAGATCCGTTGCATGACTGCCGAAAATTGAAAGTGACTTCTGAGACCACGAAACGGGTTCAAGAAAATGCGATCCTAATGGCAGCATCGGGCATTCAGTTATCCAAAATTTCATAGTTAGTCTATGTTCATGGTCTCTATGACAGCTTAATTTTATTTGAACAAAAGTTCTTGGAAAAAATGTTAGTTAACTAGGGGCACCGAATATCATACGGTATACATAATATACAAACATCTGCTGTCAGGACAAAGCCCAACACACACGGAACTATAGGTTCAAGAGTACATCGAAATTTCGACGCCTTTCCAGACTTTGACAAACATATTAGTGCTATATAATTATCTAGTGCCATGTGCACATTTTACATTTTCCAGTCGAACTGATTCATTTTGAAGTCATGTTTTTCATTGTAATCGATATTGGTGAGTGCTGCTTCTCTTTTTTTTCTAATGAGTTATCGCGTGACAATCTGATCGCAGGTTGGAAACAGTCATTTATTTAATGCTGAAGAGAATCATGCACATTTTCTTGCGTTACTGGATTGCGCAGCATGATCTGACACGGTGGCACTCGGCAAACTGTTTACATCAGGCTACCTTTACTCGTCTAGGCCCCATAGGTGTACCACAAAAACTGTCCTACGGATATAAGCGCGTTTAATTTGGCCCGTCTGAACTGCAATATTGGTGAATGTTCCACCTCATGCCGAGCCAAACAAAGATTCATTGCGTACCCAATTGAAACCCAAACATTGTGTAGCGGTTATTTGACATATATTGTGAGTTTCACAACACTCAAAGCACCAGGGTGTTATTGCCAATCTCAAAATGTGCACCGTTGAGCAATCTCTTTTGAACTCTAGACTTCCATTTCATTCTCCTCTGTGAGTTAATTTTGGACAGTACCAATGAATTCTACGTGAGACAAACTTCGAATTGGGTATGGAAAAAAGTTCCCATCTTGGTGCCGCAACCTCCAGGAAGGAAAATAGAACAAGCTACGCCTCTGTTTTATGGGGTCATTTCAGCACAGCTTACCCAACTGAAATAGCAAATTCATACTTGACATCTTTCTCCACAAACCTGGCGCTCGCGAGCAAAGTGCGAGCCCAGCTCCCACAAGTGTTTTTACCCATCGGCGATGTTCAAACGTGTTAGAACAATGAGGAAAACGGAGGCTCTGGAAAATCCGTTATTGCTGTTTTAGAAGACACTCCGCCGTACCTCAGTTCACAAGAGAGAAGTAAACATGATCAGCTGACAAGATCAAAGCAAAAATCATGGCTGATCATATAACCCACAATCACTTCTTATGGAATACTCAAAAACGCTTTAATACTCTGTGACCAAACAAAGTGTGCCCGCAAAGGATCATTCTTCTGCGATAATTGCCTCAATGAATATTTCAGGGCTATTCCGCAAATTATTCATTCTGAGAATTCAACTCCAATGAAGCCTACTAGGGTCACATCCAACAGACCAAAAGGATGTTCTTTGGTCAGCTGCATCGTACAGTCTAACCGGTTACCTCGAGGAGGGAAACTTGAAAGGGATGCAATGACCACAAATCACGATGCCGAAAATGCTGTTAGAGCTCCTCGTATGAAGGCTGGTGCAAATGTATTCAGTGAGGGTTCGTCTGACAGCTGCAAAATATCCACCACAGTTTTAAAAGTTGTCTCCAGATCTCTTCATGTCACAATTCTTACCATCTTCTTTCAAGGAAAAAAGGATCGGTGCACAAGTCCACATGTACAAACTGTCTGTTCTCTCAATAAAGGATTGATATAACGCAGTGGGTTTGTTAAATCACCATAACCTAGTAGCCTAGTCATACACACGGTCTGGTCTGGACAGAGAGCAGAAGATTATGTGTAAGTATACTCATTGGTACAAATACACCAATAAACAATCCAAGTAGGCATTAACTCACGACCAAGTTTACAAATAGTTCAGCGGAAACACGTGATAAATCGCCCAGTTAATTCTGACGGTGAGATAGGGGGTTAATGCTTATCGAATAACCGAATATATTACACTGCGGTAGGAAAGGCATACAGTTAGTAAAGTCGGATGTAGTTCAACTGCTTATGGCTGATACGGAGTTTGTGGAAATCAAATAAACGTCGGTACATCAAACAGCTGGAAGTGACGGCGAGTCACGTTAAATTCGGAGATGGAAGCATACTACTGTAAACCTGTGAGTAGAGTAAATTTGAGTGCGAAAATTGAATTCACACGGTTGATGTCTACGATTTAAGGAGACCTGCCCAACTACTGACATCAGTGAGTTTGAACTGAGTGTCTCCGAGTATTCAGCTTAACAGGCTGGTTCTGCTCATGATGATGAACTGCTGTGTGGTCTTCTTCAGCAAGATGTTCCTGGCATCCACCTTCGTCGAATAAATTGAGTCCTGATGATGAATTCAATGCACATAAGCCCAACATGTCAGCGGTGTTATTCGGAATCAAGGAACACGTTGTTGACTTCTTGATGGCACTAGTATGAAAACAGATGTGGAAAACTGTCAGAGTCACGATGTGGAACTTTCTGGTTCGCTTCCTTCTACAATTTACCTAGTTATCATTAATGGGAACCACCTAGTGGATAGTGCTCAACAAATCACCACTTAGGTTCAGCGACCATTGTATGTTCTTCTTTTATCCTCTGTTACCGGTTGCAACAAACAGCAACTGCCTGTTTGCTAATTACTGTGCACAATTAGGCAGGTCAAATCTGTCAGGTTATCCAAACTGTAATTCATAACGCAGACTTTTATTCGTAACGTATACTGTTTCTCCCTGTTCATCTTTCCCCTGTCTCCTTTGCGACCGTTATCAAAGGGGTGCAAAGCGTGAGCTCAGACAACTCGAAGAAACACGATTATCTCCACGTTGATCGAACTAACTACCATCATGCAATTCGTGAACACATCAAACTTGCATAACAGAGGTTCCTACTGGGAGCTTGCGCCATCAAACTTGCATCTGTCGAGGAAAGGTAATCATGATCTGCGCTGAGAGTGCCTGCTGATAAGGCTAAATATGACCCCGTAGTTATTGTTAAGGTTTTCATCTACTAAATTTGGTGGCTTTCAAATGTGGCGCCAACGAAGTGGCACGAAAAACTGTCTGCGAAATTCACCGCAAGCACTCCTTATAGGTAACCTTGCTATACTAGACGTTGATGACCTCATATTCAAGTTTCAGTCTCAACTAGACAAACTGGCAATACCAGTCCAAAAACTGTTACACAGAGAATGCTGGTCAGAATTCTGTCTAGGACGTGGAACCAAACCGCGTTCACATGTTTATTCAAGGCTTCTCAGAAAACTCTCATGTACTTTTCTCTTTTCTTCTTTTCAGCATGTTTTTCCCTCAACCAATTATGCAAAATTGGCACGCTAATGTCCGTGAATTGAACGGAAGCTAGAGAAAATGGAATTCGATGCCACTTTCTTCAGTTCGCAAAGTCTTTCGGCTCTGCCACACGGGGACCTTTCAAGCTCAGTCTAGAAACGTGCGTCATCTAAAGAGAGATCCCCTGCTGGATTGTCTCTTTTCATAATCTGAAAACTCCCAGAGTTAGAACCCCATCACACCATGATTCTTTCTCGAACTCTATAGCAGTTTAACAACAGTAAAATGCTCCGTCTCGCATGAACGACCATCCGGAAAAGATTTCCATCACGGTGGTACTCTACCTTGATGATTCAAGAATCGGTAGCGATTTCACACAACTCCGACTTGATGTTGATGTGGTTAATCAGTGCTCAGGCGGTGGAGGCCGATCGCTAAAGAACGGTAGATGTACACACATGCCTCTGTGGTTGACAGTACGTTTAACAAAGTAGATATCACGGTTTTTAACAATCTAAGCATCTGGAATTTGTCCAGATTATTCATTAGTCCTCATTATAAGATGGCCTGAAGAAAGAGGTTTGCTTTCGTTGGGTTACTTAAACGGACACCAAAGTCCTTGTTTCGTTGCTCACAATTGAGAGTCGCCCTAATTAAATTGTCAGTACCCATAGTTACCGGCAGACTTCAATTAGTTGCTGACGAGTATTCGGGTAGTAGGCTAATATCGGGTCGATCTTCATCCAAGGTTGACTGCAGCTTTTGCCTTCAGATAAATGCTGCGGCCAATCACTATCTAAAAAGAGGACTTACACTCTAGATAAGTTCTTGTCAGAGCTTGTCAGTGGTCCACGTCTTGGCCAGTGCTGTGACTAGCACCTTTGGTAAACATTCATGAAGCAACTAAGTTGACCACTGTGCCACTCACCGCACATTTAGCGTGACCGAACTGCTATGTTTCAATTCTTAATCACTTCCGCTTTGGACTGTTGAGCAAGTTTTCCACCGTCTCAATGAGAAACACATTTACTGCCTGTCATCCCTGATCGATACTCCTGCAATTACGGCTTCCAAGACAATTCGACGTTTTCACACTCATTATACTTTCTAAGCAGTTTTTTAGATGACCGATAATTAGTCGGGAAACTGGTTAATACCAGCTTGAACTCCACGCACATTTGATGACATCTATAGCATTCAGATAAATTTGTCATCCAGCTTGTTTTGAAAAAGAGCACTAGCAATGAGTTTCATTCTTGTTAGAGCTTATCAGTAGTATCTACCTCTAGTGGTTGAAAAATTCATCTGAACTTAAAAGCCGCGAATAAACTCGGGTGATACTCAACTTCAAAATTCACTTAGCCGACGTTAGGCTACCGTCTGCAAGTTATTGGCAAGATGCGTTGTATTTACTTCCCAGTTTGACGCTAATGACGATTGTATTTGGGATGCATTGCCGATACACGTTCATTCAAAAGTAACGAACAGAGAAACCGCCTTAGTTCGTTTGGCACCTTCTACACTACCGCTACTACGAATATTCCGTTACACCTGTTGAACCTACGGTAGTTTGCAATTTAAGGGTAACTTGAAACATGTACTCGGATGAGTCCGTCAGCTGTCCAAGTGTGCAATGATAGACGCGGATGCTTGCAGTTTAGAATGGAAGGCAGGTTGATAAATTGCAAATTCATAGATTTGGCGTTTGACTAATTGGTCTTTGGACAGTTCTGTTGGTTGCTGACAATATCTTGGTTGCGTACACGAAAACAGTGTTCACTCAGTTGGAGGACAGTCAGCCACGGATGCGTGAGAACGTGCACAAAATCGTGAGCAGGTATTAATTTGGTGGTGTCAAGGTGGGCTCTGTCACTGACAAGACCATATAAGTAATCGCGTGAGATTATGGGAAGTAGTTAAGCAGGGTTACTCGAATGGCACACTGGAAATCGTACAAAAGCTTACAAGTCTCATGACATTAGAGGAAAGTGTCCTTGATAGTACAGCGCTTATCTATCGACTGTGTTGATAAATTAGAATGGATTATAGCAAGATGTACGATTCGGTTTAACGTATTCTTTCTGAGATCACATATTAGCCTTGATAAATTATGTCAACGGTTGTATTCTACAGCATTTTTGCCTTCACTGTTTCCCATTTAGCGACATTTACTGATAAGTAATGAGGGGTTTTGGTCCGGCTTTAGACGTCACACTCCCGAACATTTTTCAGCCAGCTCATTCCAGTAAGGGACATTCTACACATATCGTTGAAGTTATGTACGCAACCGATTTCGTAGAAACCAGTCCTGATATCCGGAAACCTTCCTCCTTAATGAAGGGAGTTGATACGACATTTTTTTGCAGTTTCTCACCATGATTCAACAGTGTACAACATAGCTGGTGGAAAATCACAACAGTCGGGCACTGCCAAGTTGTATATATTTTTTGTGGTCTAAACATTGAACAATATCCAGGGTTCATCTAACACCAAATTAAAATTAGAATTTCCTACCTTGAAAAAAATGGCCACTGCATTTACTGTTTGTTGTAAAAAGCAGTTTGTGAACTTCCTTTCAAAGAAAGGGCAAGTGATGACGTGGAAATTAGAACAACAATATGTGGAGTGAGGGAAATTCAAAACAAGCTGTCTATAAAATATAGGGTGGCGCATGGTTGAGAACACTGCATATTTGTCAACTCCTTCCACGAGAGTAGCAAAAATTTGATGGTTCAGTTTATCAAATGAAATTTATTGGTTTGGTATGTTAGCAGAAGGTAACAACCGAATAGCAGTCACTCAGAGTTAAAAGCTCTTCTGGGCAAGTCAGTGATAAAAAATTCAAGTCCCACACAGTGAGACGAAGAAATGCCCTTCATAGTGAGACAACCGTCAGACCTACACCCTAATTCATCGAAGTTGATTCACACTGAGTAGTTGACAATTGAATGTTTACATATTAAATTGTGAAGGACTTCAGGATGCAAAACATACCTGCTTCATGGTGGGTACTGCAGATATAGCACTGCGACTTATGCCATCTAGAAGCAAGGTAACCAGTAGTAGCGGATTTATAAGTGAAACAGGGGGCAAAAACTGGGTATGCGGTGGAGGCAAAATGACTAGGGATTTTGATGAGCAAATGGACGCTCATTTGAGTGACTCTCTCAATGATACGTTAGATGCAACGACTCGAATTAGTCGACACTACTTTCCAATCACAAAGTGCACACATCTTGGTGAGACAAAGTGGAGTGAAGACTAGAAAAGCAATAAACACTTTTAAAAATCGGGTGGTTCTTCCTATTAGAAATCCAAAGCCATTAATCACCGGGAAGTCTGTTAGTTACTTACAACAGAAGTTTCATTAAACCATATCAACACTACATACTTTAGTGTCAATCGATTTTGTCAGACAAGTCAATGAGGACAGAATGTGAGTACGTTTGAAATTGACCAAATATTTCCATAAAAACCGAGCCACTGATCATGTAAACTAAAATGCAACTTTAATTTAAGTGGTTGTATTTATTTTCTCGCTAAACCATGGATCGCACCCTTCTGAAACCATGGCATGCTTAACAATCATATGGCTTCATTGAACATATACTCGTTATTCACGTGCGTACAAATACTCAAGATGATTAACTTGGAAGGCTTTTAAAGAGAGTATCCTTGAACTCCGTTCTTGAATATTATAGATGCTACGGTATACTTGACGTTTGAGAAACTGAACATTATGTACGTTTCTGTGACGTTCGTAAATTATTAATAGAATCACGTCAAACAGCCGTATACTTTAAGCATCTTCGGTTGTACTTCACTACTTCAATTTGGCGTACTAGCAAGAATTTTATTGACTTGCTTGATAACGGTGAACAACCAACAAGAAATATTGGTATGTGGAACATTCAGATAACGTAGAGCCTGCACAATATCGACTCAGCTAGAATAGAAATTCTGGAGACAGTCGTACAATTTGTGGAAAGAAGTCTTTGAATAAGATTACAGTAACCTGTTCAACTTGCCAGATTTTCTAGTAATATAAACCGAATAGGGTTGTGTCGTTTTCACAAAGTTGAACTAGATAATGACTGTTAGTAGAACGTATGCCACTCTTGCCGTGTGGTAAGCTGTGACCATCGTTTTCTATCCAGCCTTGTCTGTACCTTCAACCATTTAATTTAGATGTCATTTTTTTGCCTCAATGTTTGTCAGACCTTCACGATTGACGAATGTGAAAAAAAGGGTTCTTATTGTAGGGTGGATTTTTGCTAACATTCTATTCAAACGAATCAAATGGATTCAGATTTTTACATTTCAGTTTACTGTTCGAACGATTATCAGCATCGTACAACGTTTACTTAATCAAGATGATTCTGGTCATATTCAGTATGCTAACACTATGATGAAGCTACGTGCACCGTCACACAAAACCTACAATATATGCTAGCCATCTTTCATTTCGTAGTTGCAGTGTAGACTTCTGTCTCATGGTTTAATCTCATAAGATTTGCGTTGATGTACTATAACCTAATGTTGAGATGATGTAAACAAGTGTTACTAGGAAACGGTTATTGCGAGTCCCAAAGAAACGGTTTACTTTTGCGGAAGAAAATGTGAAACATCTTCACTAACACATCGGTGAGTTAACACAAACCGTCCATAGAAAACAAACCCATGTATACAGTCTTTGTTCAATCAATACAGATGTCGTGGACTACCATCCCTGGGGAAACGGATGAGTCACCAACTTAACTGTATACGTACCCTCAAGCTAGACGTCGACTGTCACAGTCTGCTCCGACTTTTCATCACGTTATTTGTGATATAATGTCTGCCATATTTAGCTTTCAGGTGAATGAACATATACTTGTTTACTGGGGTGCGACTTCTAAGTAGTGACTTATGGAGTCGTCAAATAAACTTTCATTGGTTCACGACGATCAATAATTCTTGCTCTTCTCACTGTTTTCATGGGGCAACTGGATTAAATGGATGACTTCGGATAAACGGACTTTTTCGAAAAACTATTATAAGGATTACCCAAAATCAGGCTTACTATCCGAATCGGACCAACAAGCAATCCAATCACACGTCGCCGTAGACTCCAGTGTAGGCGTTTGAGGAATAAAAACGGTGGGCTCCATCGTCTTACCGTTTTGGCCACTGCAATCTACGGTCGATTGCAACTGACGTTTCACAAAATTTCACAGAAGCGTCTCACTGTTTGGAAGGTAACACCGGGCTGGAAACGAAACTACATCAGCGAGTGCAAATGGGCAGAACAGAAGTACGTTTCGCGTTCATCCTGCCAACTCTACCTTAATTCAGTATATCTCATCCTATTTCGAACGCATAGTTGTGCCATTACGAATGGTGCCTACTGCATCAAGGAGATGGATGTGAATAGCTTGCTCAAAATTGTCATTCAGATTAGACATTTTGTGCTCTACAAACCTGTTTTTTCCTGGATAATGCCGTGCATAAAGTGCACCAGGTAAAGTAATAAGCTGAAACCAGATAACACCGGTGGACCAAACTTAAGAGGTCGGTGTGTTGTTTTAGGACGAATACACGCTGATACTGAATCATTTTTTTTAAATCTACAGATGAAACATGGTTAGCAGGTCCATACTGCTGGATGCCATTAACCTGCTAAAAATAAGGTTCTAACTTCAGGCAAATTCACTGCTTTATGTCCTGTTCGAACAGAGTAATTAGACAGTATCCCACTTCATTGGAACCAAAATCTCATCTCGGTGAGTCAGAAGTTGGAAGCCTTTGCTTGAATTTTGTTCCCTATTCGGAGCTGACTGTATCTAGAAATTACACGAAACTGTCATTTACCGTTTGAAATATCGTACTCACCTGTATGCTAAAATTATCATTACGTAAATCCGGAGAAAGTACAAGACATCAGTAGATAAACCACATATAAACAAGAGACACTCGAATTCTTGCTTGAGATCTTGTTTGTCCAGCAGCACTGCATTTCGTCATGGTGATAGCACACATTGCAAAATAGTTTCAGTGATTCCATCGTATTCCAAAGTCATGGCCAGTTTAACTTTCTCCAGTGTTTTCAAACGTTCTTTGTGGACCTTGTGTTTGAGGTTAATGTAAGGAAAAATATCTGGTGGAAGAACGGTCGGTGATGATAGGGGGTCACCGTAGTACGCTGTGAAGAATTCACAGAAGTCGGAATGTTTGATTCAGTTATTCTCGAACACATGGAGCATAATGCAATGTTGTGCCATCCTGACATCACTAGATGGTTTTGCCATTTCTTCAGTGACGTACAACCATCTGGTGAAACGCTTGGATATAAGAATTAAACAGCTTGTGACTGAGTGTTGTGATTGTGGCTTTACCTGTAATGCTGTTACCATGAAAAGGATCCGATAGTAAATGTCCAAGAAACTAGTGTCCGAACAAAAAGCTTTGGACTGCGTTTGCTTGGATTGGAGATTACGGATTGAGGCATTTGACACGTCGGAACTGCGGTTTCTGCAAGAGCACACTCAGTTAGGGTATTGCTCTGTCAAAACCACTGTCTGATTGATTGATTGTGTTAACAAGCACGAGCTTCCATGAGTTCATCCTACAATTGCAAAAACATGTTGCTGGTTGCAACTTTGGTGACAAGCTGGAGGAGCATCTACGTGATCGATTGATTGCTGGCGTCAATGACACTGACGTTCAGCGTAGATTGCTGGTCAAACAAGATGTGACTTTCCAAGAGGCCCGAGACGTCTGTGAGCAGAAGGATGACGTCAATGCTGCTACAGCTGATTCGAACGTGACATTATTTCAGAAGACCAAAGCGCATACTGCCACCCGAAGTCAACTAGTGGACAGGCCTTTTCATGCACCCATAATCAATTCCGGTTCGAAGAAATTTAACGTGTGTTTCTCGTGCGGTGAGTTACATTTACGATCATCTTGCCACTGCTGTTTATTCATTGCAAATGAAATCCAGAGCTGAGCAATTTATTCATAGATGCCTCAAGTTCAAATCGGGATGTAAGTATGAATTCATTGTGGACAAAGATCGCATGGCCCCTGATGCTCAACTGAGGCCAACAACGATGGAAATACGCGGAGTTACTGGTCATCAGTTAGCTCTGCTAGGTGAAGCTGATGTAGTGATTGTAGGTAATGATACTGAGCTGATTCCACTGCGTTTTTTAGTGTCGGAAGAAAGTCCGGATATTCTGAGATTAGAAGCTTTAGACCAGTTCAACTGTTTTATATCTTTACGTACTGATTACAAAAATGGTCCGAGTGGAGAGTACCAAGCCCAGTTACGCAACCTGATTGTTCAGTGTTCACAACTTTCAGGAGGGATGAAAGTAGAGCCAGCAAAACTGGAGGTGCAAGGGGACCCGGTTTTTCTAAAGCGCCGGATAATACCTTATGGAATGAGAGAACATGTGCATAATGCTCTCAACAGATTGAAGAAAGACGGCATAATCTCGCAGGTTAACTCATCAGCATGGGCCACACCAAGCGTTGCGGTTATGAAAGATGGCAAATCACCTAGGATATGTGGTAACTAT
Source organism: Paragonimus westermani (assembly GCA_008508345.1). Taxonomy (NCBI): domain Eukaryota; kingdom Metazoa; phylum Platyhelminthes; class Trematoda; order Plagiorchiida; family Troglotrematidae; genus Paragonimus; species Paragonimus westermani. The sequence continues at coordinate 96,694 of QNGE01000693.1, read as the reverse complement.
AGATTAACGCTGAATCCAAGACTGAATAAGTGCGCAACAACAACTGAGGAGCCGGAGGATTTTATGAAACCCCTGCACGGTAGCAAAGTGTTTCTGAAATTGACCTGACAAAACGCATACTTACAAATTCCATTGGAGTATGATTCTAAGGCGATCACTACGATTAACACCCATTGGGGATTATTTCAGTACAATTGTTTTTACCGTTTGGATTACACGTATCAGCTGGGATATTCCAGGCTGCGATTGATGAAGTAGTTACCGATTTACCAGGAGTACGCGTTTATCAAGATGATGTAATCATATACGCCGACAGTACAGAGGAGCATTATAAGAGGTTGCTTCCATTTCTGGAACGATTCAGGGATAAGAACATAGCCATAAAGCCTTCTAAGTACGTGTTGCAAATGCGAGAGCTGAGTTTTCATGGTTTTACCACATGTGATAAAGGATAGAGGCCGGACCCTGGCCGGTACAAAGCCTTGGTTACCGGTACATCGCCATGAGACCAGGATGAGTTGCGGTCAATAATGAGCTGTTTGAAGTACTATTCTCGTTTTATTACAAACTTTTCGACGAAAGCACAACCATTATTTGCGGCTCAGTCAGCAGAAACATGGTCTTGGACTCAAAAAGACTAAATTCTTCTGCGAGAATTAATACTTGTTGTAATTAAGAGACCGAGGTTAGCCCCATTCCCTATGTCCCAAGTTACTTCGCTGATCACAGATGCATACAGTGTTGGAATAGGAGAGATATCCGTTCATTTGCATATCACGTTTGTTGAATAAGGCTGAGCAAGGATATTCACAAACACAAAAGAAGGCATTGACAGTCTACTGGGCTGTCAGAAGGCAGATTTTTTAAACAAAGTTTTCTATGTCTAGAAAATGTTCGTCAGACCAACCTAGCTGTAGCAAACCCTTTCGGTGCAACCGTATTTTGTTTCTTAATAAAAGTTATATTAGACGACTCCAAAACAATCAGGTATTTCTTCAGACGAATTTCCAGGATATCTTTTGCACTGAGTTGTCTGAGTTGTAAGACGGAATTGCCGGAGTCACTATCGATTGACACTTGTGCACACTGTCATCCATGGGGAGAATTCGGTCGTGTTGATATTAGTCTGTTGTAAACCGCTTTTCACTACTGTTCCAGATTTTCAGATAGTCAACTTGTAAACAGACATCTCTCTTCAAATGTTATCCGATAGGCCGTAAGTGTAAGTGAGAATCAACAGGAGACCTAACACAAACTCATGCGAAACTCTGTCAGAAATGCAGTAAGTAGCCAAAGGGTCAGATGATGTTCAAACTCTAAGCTCTTCACCATCTAGAAAAGAGGCAGCTGGGTAGAAAATATCTCTCATTTTGTCCTCAGTTTTTAGTGTGAGTCTGAGAAGACTGTAGGGTGTGGTCGGAAGCCTAAGCAAAATGTAACCTATGAGGCAACGCCACAGTCAGTGGCCTCCACCAACTCTCCTTGAAGATAAGCATGTTTATTATGTATAATCGGCTAAGATGGACACCGAGCTGGATAAAGGAAAGTGGTTAAATGATGGGAAATGCTTGAGGATTGTTCGTTTTATTGAATGCTCTGTAATTACGCGTGGGATTTTAATGACGCTGCTTGGATGATTCCAGGCCGGAGAGTACTGGTCATCCTTTTTGTAAGTGGATGCAACCGTCGCTTCTGTCTATGCATTGAAGAAGAGTTCAATCCGAAGTATCTGTTCGAGCTGCTTATATGTGAGGTTCTACCCGATCAGCAGCTGTTACCTCGATGATTCTAGCGTTTGCCACACCATTTCGGAGGCTTCAATGACAATTTGTTCTGCTGAAATAACTCGACGTCAACTGTGGTAGTCAGAGTGAATTATCTAGATTTAACCATAGGCTTGGATGTGACAATTTCGTTTGGTTTGACTTTTATTAGGGCATTCATTCATTGTGATCACACCCTGTCACTTATTTTGATGGACGTAAAATGCATTTTGATTCTTTGAGTTGTCTACAAGTTGATGTCTCGCGCATGAGTAGAAGAGCGACGTATTCGAAACAGGAAAGATGAGCAATTGATTTACTGCGGCTGGTTGAAGTCTGTAAATCTGATCCTCTATGAAAAAGTGTGGTCACTTTGTTCGAGCATAAGTTAGACGATCATTTCTTCCATTGTGTGAAACATTCGTGGACAGGAAAGAAAAGAATGTGATCAGTAAAATGCAACGTGGTGTGTTAACATAGTGCTTCCGAAACTGTGAGTTAAATACACTCGAAGCCTAATCGACCGCTAGAAAAATGGCACTGACTAAAAGCAATGCAAGGAGCACAAATTCGTTTCGAACGATCAGAGCTTGTCAGTAGTGTATACACACACCGCTGTCCGGAGTTGGGCTTAGATTAATCTTTCATAACCAACCACGCCGGTCACTACACCCGTGACCTCACATTACATAGGAGTGAATTGCCAAACGTTCAGACACGTTTTTCGGTGATAGTCCGATCGCCTGAAAAAAAATATACTAAGTGCCCTGCTAACGTCAACAGTTAGCCGCCTTAGCTGAAATAATGACATATGCTGAGTTCTATCCCACAAGCCAATTCAGAAAACTCTCAACTGTTTACAATTAACCACCCTTTGTTCACAAATGGAATGCTTGTTTTCTGGTACCACATGCGTACAAACGAAATAATTCACATAACTTCATTTGTTTTGTGAGCTGCGTGTTTTTTAGTTAGATGTATTTTGGGAGTTCACACATCAACCTCTCCGTTTTACTCGTCTTTACATACCACATAAACTTCATTAAATTTTTGTTCGTCATGTGACACTTGAGATTCTTCGAATGAGGTCTCCCCCACTGGTACCATTTCGTATCAATCTTATGAGTTGTTCTCATTTAATACATCTGTAAACAACCTCGCCGTTTTCCACAAATTAAATCTACTTTTGACCAAATGAAAGGATACTGGCAGAATGCTTATGAGTTTGGCATAACTAACAGTAACTGCTGTAGAGGAAACAATTTCCCACAATTCTAAACGTTCGACTAAACAGCACATTTCAGGTTACCTATCGCTTCGAAACCACTGCTTGTTAAAAACAGCAATGCAATATCGAGTCAGGATGTGTTTCAATTCAGTGTTTCTGTGCCAGACATACAGTGCTCGTCAACCGAAATTATGGTCATTCAACTATATTTTCCATGTGAACTGAGAGTAGTTTATTCAAGTGGAAATTCTTTTGAAATTTCTCACTGAACAATCGGCCTCTTGATCTTTTCAGTTTGCATAAGCACGGCAACTTATTAAAACTGAAGAATATTGCTGTTGAAACGTTGACCAGTAAAATCAGCGCAAGTCAACATCTTGACGGTTTGATTGGGTGACGTGAATGTTACAAAAACCACAACGTTGGTGATAACTTTGTCCAGTGACCGGCTTAGACTCACATTGTAACACCTAAGTGCCATTCTTTCTATCAGTTTTCAGACTCCGCAATCACAATCATGAATTTGCCTGATGCAGTGGGATATTTTAATCGAGTAATCAATTAACAACATTGAGTTCCTTCTTCAGTAACCACGACGCTGAGTCAAATTCAAATGGTGAGGTGGTGTGGTCAACTTATTACAGAAGTATCCGGTGGTTTTAGTCTCTTCAATATGATGGGAGAGCAAAATTTATCAACTCCCTGATTGCTTGGGTAATAAAGATTTCAATGGTATCAATAAAAGGTTAGCCTGACAGCCGTTTTTGATGTCAACGTTACACTTACCCTACATCAAGCCGTTTTTCAACTCTGCGATGGTTTTGTAGTTCATTTTATCATAAACTGAATCGTTATATCAACAGCACTAGGGACAATCTGAACCCTAAATTAAAACTGTCGTCACGCACATTCTGATTCACTTTGAATCCAACAATCTGAACGGACCACAGGGGTAATAAAATATTGCCTTCTAAGATAGGTTTGAGATGTTGTCTGCCAACTATGCTTGGTAACATACACAAACCAATAATAAACTAACTGCTGTTTTTAATGCGAATCAATGAACTTGAAATCATTCAGTTATCAACAGTCGGTAAGCTGGTGAAAAATTGTTGAGTCATTCCTTGTCCGAATCACGGTTCAATTCGGAGTAAAACTCTGTGTCCATGACACAACAGCACTGGTTTATCTGATGGTGGCGCTTCAACTGAAGATGAAGGTGTCTGTTTGAGGTGGTGGTCGACGCAGAACAACGGGAACTGTAATCACAAACCCGACAGAACAGTCCCATATGTACATATGCATGTGCATGGTACGACGTGTACTGTCGGGATTCAGCGATGATAAACTTATTGTATGAGTTCTGTGGAGACAAAAATTGAGTGACTCTAGTTGCTGCTGGTTGCTATAGGTTGTATACCAAACCTTGATTACAGTGATATAATTATGTCATAGAAATCACGGTCCTTCTGTTGGTGTTCGTAACATTTCATAAGACATCAAAAGCACTAACTGAACAGAAACTTTGGTCTTTATTATCCAAACACTTTAATGTACTTAGTATTAATTGTTTTGCCCGGTTGTATAAAACAGGCAACTCGAAAAAATAGTTCCCCAGAAGGACGTGTATACACAACGACAAAACCATTCAGATATGTTGCAGGACTTGCTTTATATTTGAAAAGCGGTTCCTCTTCAATCAAAAAGCGCGTTTCATCTTTCTACTTGGTCGAAAAACTCACTATGCTATTATGAAACAGTTAATGAGCACATTAATGGTGTTCCCCCAACATGAATATAAATGATGGAGTTTTTCAACCAAAAACTAATTAGCCGGATGTGAGATAGTAAATAGAAACTTAAATCTACAGATAGATGAGAACCAGAAGAATATCATTAGCTAAGCATAGTTTCAATGAATGCCCAACAATGGACATAATTGGGATCAACACTGGTCATGGTACAAAATCAGTCACAAACGAGCAATCTATTCAGCAATATGGAAAACAAAACTTTTGACTGAAGTATTACGAATAAATCAAAACCTGTTTGATTTCAACAGTTGAAAGATAATCAAATACAAGACGGAGAAATGCGTTCAATTTTATTTGCCGCTACTTGTTTCCTTGACAACTTTCTGAACAGCAGTGGAAGATTTCGACAATTCTCTAAGTACGTCAAATATGCTACATACTAACTTGCGGTGACCAAAACGGGATTGCTGAAGTGAACACACCTAAGCTGATCTGACAGCTTCGTGTTAAGTAGTGAAAGCATGTTACAGCATCCGAGATAGGGCTCAGATCCAAGTCCGACCTTTCATAGTAGTTCATAACCATCACAGTCTTGACGTAGGGATTACGTCACAAGGCCCATAACATGTCAAATGAATTGAAGTTCTGAGGTCACATTTCTGAATCGGAGTTAGCAGAACATGCGAACTCACCGGTAAACTGAACTAACTGGACCATAATCCGGAACAGTCGGTGTGATCTAATCAGATTCACATTTTGTTCGCCCGTCACATTTCCGTTTTAGCTCATCAGCGATTACCTTTTCATCCAGTTGAAATTTAATAACTGAGATGTGCATGTGTTTGTAAACATCTTCTCTTCGTGGACTATGTGGTACATGTTTGATTTATCATTAAGCAATTAATTCCGAAGTTTAGGCGTTACCAAATCTCAAATATATATTGACAGCCATCAATGAAATTAAATTCCAATTTCATATGTTGGCTTAAAGCTTAAGAATGAGGGGATCGCCTAAAACTAACCTAAGGTGTAAAGAACAGTCGACAATCACCTTGATAAAGCTTTGTCTAATACAATGGAATGCAGCTTTTAGTGCATACACATTTTGATTCCAGAGGTCTGTTTTCAGCGAATCAGTAAACTCAACCGTGTCAGATCTTCCAGAAGATTGACTGAACATTTTGCTACTGGTTAACTGTTTGCGATTTTTTTTCCACCATTGCCAACTTGTCTTTTGTCAATCGCACAGGAACTGCCTGATCTCTGAAGATTACTGTTTCCACCTGAGCCAAAAATGATGACTCACTGATGTTATGTTGCCAGAAGACCTAATGTAGTGCGAGGACCAAACCACAGTGTTCTTTGTTTGGTAACATGTAAGAACATGTGAGATAGGTATATTTTCATCCTGTGGCACAATTTTAAAAGTATGGTAAGCACACTTTGGCTTGACGGTGTTCCCCATTGTGTCTTTTGAAATAATTCACGATTACTTTCGTGTACTTACATAGCAAGGAAGGTTTAGTGAGGAATGTACAATTACACTAGCCTACTCGCTTACTCATTTTTTGGAAAAAACAACTCTAATATGGTGGGGGACAACAACAGTCATTACTAACTGACCACAAAACCGGTATGTTTTGGGTGGCTCGTTTGCTTTAAAGTTGTGTGAATTTGATTTGAACGTTTCGGCTTTTTAAATCCAACAGGCAGTTGAGCGAATTGTTCTTCATCTTCGTAAGCGAACAAATCCGATTTCACAGTTGATTTCCTGTTCTGAGTGTATGGCGCAAATCGGCTGAAGATCTACTGACAAAAGCATGTACGTGGTTGAGCATTTTTCAGTCAAGACATCACTTCCCTCCAAACTCACTACCTCTGTACATTTTTGATATGCCTGTAGAGTTTTTGTTCTCGGTGATCTTTCAATATCTGTAAAACGCGCGTCCCCTCCACGCAAAACCCCTTGCTTTGTAAGTGCACAAGTTTTCATCTCACTACCTTGTCCATGTCAAAATCGTTGGACCTATATTTGAAATCTTTATTCATAATACCACGTGCCCATTGTCTGAGGTTCCCAGGTATATAGATTGGACTCCCCTTTGGTTTTTGGTTACAGGTTCGTATGCTTACAAGCATCATGGTCATATCTCAGTTTTTGCCATACAACGCGTCCTTTTAGTTTCGGTTTAAATTTCGACTCATCCAACATATTGCAAAACAACATTCCAGACACCACAGTTGATTCTGTTTATCTTCTTAGTTCGTGCGTCCGCCGCGTCCTACTGCTGTTGGTGGTATAATTAAGCAAGCTTCATTTATGCAGAAGACATACGTATGGAGTTTCTTCTGACTCTTGGACAACCTGCGCTTGCTTTTATCTACCCTGTTTAGAGCTCCTATTTTCCTCTTTGACTGACAATCGTACGAAATGCTTGTTCGGTGATCAAACCGAAATCCACAGAAAAATTAACCATTCATGTACAAACGAGGGAACAGACACAATGTCTCCGTGAAATAGCACCAATCTCAAAAATAGAAAACAAATTCTTAATTGCAAACAATTATTCGGTCGGTAGAAGCATCTCTCAGCAACTTTAAGGTATTGAATTAGAGAGCTGCTGTGAGCACTCCTTTCATACCACACTTTTTTTCATCAGTATGAGGTCAGAAAGGACTTCAATTCAGATATTATTGACCCATGTGAATACACGATACAGTTTTTAAAAAATAGTGACAGATGGCAGGAGACTTTCAAATAAAACATTCTGAATGATATTCACAAGTTTTCACAGTTCTTACATTTTCGTAAACAGTTCAGTCTGTACCTTTTGGAAACAAGAACTACATTACTGATTTGTTCTTGTTGGGGCTCAAAGACAGTGTACCTGATGTGTACAATTGTACTGACATTAATGAATAGCCACATTCTTCTTCGGGTCACTTCAGTGGTTTCTTGAACTGACGAATAAAAGTTTAGGGATTTACTTTAAGATTCGTCGACTTCAATCGAATGAACCTGGTATTTAAACAATCGCGCCAGCGTACCGTTTGCAAATTGACACAATGAACGCGGAACCCCTATCGCATTACTTTTCCTGAAGGGTGAAGGTTTTGTAAATTTTCGATACACCGCATTATCCCTTGTACACACTATTCATTTCATACTATTCTGTATGATTACGTACTTTATATGTTTTGCACCCACAGTATGGCCTACTCAGTATACTTAGCGTCAGCCGTCTGAAAACACGACTTGCCCCATGCGGCTTGCGATTAGTTTGCTCCAAAAAACTGGCTACACAACACGTACTCTTCTGATCGCGATTACGTCAGTTTTACTACAGGCGACGGGCCCAGTCTTTCGTGATCACCTGTCTTTGTAGACGTTGACTGCTTTGAGGACTGTACATACGTGTTTCATCTGATGGAGGTTCACAACGAATCGCTTTATTTCACGGTTTGTTCATATCATTTATTCAGATAATTAATTAATTATTTTTACTTTCAACAACAATACACACATCTCCTATTCAAAGAAAGAGCAAACGGTGACACAAACTGGAGCAGTAGATATGTTAAGAGGAGAATGTGGAATCAAGCTGTCAATCAAGTATTGGGCGTTGCAAAGTTAGCAACATTGAACAGTTGACAAGTTCTCTCGCAAGAGTGGCAAACCCAAATAGTCCAGTCATTGACAAGTTAATTATGTGGTATGTAGGGAACAGACTTTAGAAAGAAGAAACAGTTTTGTCGAATAAACGGTCTTTCTTACAGAATCAAAAACTGTTCAAGACACGGCAGTGTTGCCACAATCGAGGCTGACACATTGGAACAGAAAAATACCCTCATTGATGAGACAACTGTCAGGAAGGTGGCAACAGTTAACGCCAGGTTCCCTGCGTAAATGTCTTGTAGGTTTTTCGGGAATCTAGAGCAGTCAGTAAGCATAAATCTGTGACTGCGTAGCAGGGAAGTCCCAGTCGAAGAATACTGCTACATGACGAGGGAAATACGATATCGCAAAAGAAGATGGCCACCGATGGATGAGAAACAGAGTTGGCGTCACAGTCCGTGGTATGGAGGACTGACTGAGTGACAACATTGAGAGAGTCGAGTCCATACTCCGCAACCTTGGCCCTTAGGGCAAGTTAACTTCAGTACTTATCCACTATACTCACTTCAAACTCCATAACAGTGCCGTCACAAATGGCAGTCACATCAGGTTTGGCAAAAGATCTCGCCGTTTAAACTATCAGCTCCTTAAATACTGCGTAGCCCAAGTCACATAGCCGTTTCGCCAGGTCTTTCGCTATGCGATTGTGTACAACACAACGCGCATCAGGGGTGATCTAATATGATCGTAGAATGTGAGTATGTAGTGGTTCAAAACAGTCTCAAACTACCCTAAGTGAATGCAGACGCATTTCACTGAGTTCAGTAACTAAAAATGGGCGAATGCAACAGGACAGTTACGGGGGTTTAGCAAGTTATAGGAATAAAAAGCTTGACTCACAGAAAGGGTTCAAGAAGACCACCACAACAACAACATTCCAAATTACCAGTATCCAGGAGGCGAGGATATTCCGAGATTACCGTGAGCGGCTGAAACGCGGTTGGTGCTGCGAAGAGGTTCGGAGTACAACGGAGCTAAAAATGGATGAGATCCGTGTAGTATCGTTAAGCAACTACGCCACAGGTAGAAGAGCAGAGAGACGCGCGTGCACAAAACTTTATTGTAATTGCGAAGTCATTTTTAATCAATTCGAACAACCTGCAGAGATGACGCAAAAACGTTGTTGCACAATGGTGAAGCATCATTAGTGAACAAAACCAAGAAAAAAAATCTACAAGTATGGCTTTCTGGTTAACCACAGTTGCCATGGTAGAGAACTGAGTGATCATTTTGGCCACCTCGTGAATTTCGAAGCTTTATCCGCAGGAGGTTTCATTTGGGTTGGATGGCATTGATAAAGTTTCTGAGGAAAATACGTTCTGGAATGTACAGCCAACGATTGGAGAATGCGGAATCTGGTGCTTCCTGGCTACCGCGGCCGTCTGTCGAATGAAAGATTTTATCCAATCACACCGCGTATGCTTCCTCTTTGATCGAAACCACTACACCTTGCGCGCCTACCGGAACGTTCACTTCCCTCAAGATAGAGCCAAGCAAATCATCTTTGACTACATTCCGCAGAAGTGAGCGTTGGCTGCACAGCGGTCCCTCCAGTCGAGATCTGTGCAAGACTGGACAAGTGGTGGATAAACCTGGGATGCCCACAATCGGCGCAGCTAAACATTGTGACGGTCTGGGTGTGTACTTCCTGCTCTGTAGCATTACTATGTCGATGTACAGAAGTATGCACCGAAAAGCTAGAGTTCGATTGACAGACCTGGCCATTTTCTGACCAGGTTTGCTCCGCTCTGTTTATCCTGATTATTGATAGTTGCCTGCACGGAAGTGTTGACGGTAATTTCATCGTCTTAATCAGCACGTTAAAACCAGGTAGATTAGTCTGCCCTACCTAGAGTGGCTAAACTCTTGGTGAGTCAAGGTTTGCACCAAGACCGCCCAGTCAGCATCACAAGATGATGGTTCAGCTCGTCGATTGTTTTGGGGACTGTGCATGTATGTGCCTTTGGGTAGAAGCTCACAATGGATTTCATTTTATATGACAATTTGCTCACATCACTGAGTTAATTAGTTGATTACTTTTGGTGAAACACATGTTAATGATTCTAATGCCACCACCCTTTGTGTCGGAAATAAACTTTACTACACAATTTACCAGCTTGACTATATGGGATTTTGCAACGAGGTCTCACGGCAGTTATTACTGAATTAAAATTATCCTTTTATCGTATAGTCACGCAATAGAGAACTGAAACGACCTGGACGCTGATGACGAGAATACAGTTTGTTTGCCGTTCCCGAAAAATTTCTATTCAAGCCACACTCTACGGTACTAACGAATCGATTCAGTGTTTGCAAGAACGTTGATATTATGTTCGTCTGCTAAGTTTCGTGTGTATTCCTGGCGTACTCAGATAACTTTAATGTAGGTTAGCTCCTGGTAGTCATGTAGGATCTTTCGAGCGTTAATACTGCACACATGCGAAGTCGGTAATCCTTTGTAGCAGAAAGCTGGAAGACGAGATTTGAAGATATTTAAAGACAAGTTGATTCTTCAAAGAATACGCGTTGGTTTCTGACGGTTGCTGCAACGCGGAACTATTCTGAGAAGTTAGTGAATGTAGTAGTAAATTTTGAAGATTAGTGTAAATTAACCAGGATATATTGTGTCTGGATTTGGTGGAGATGCCTCAAACCACAAGGACAACAAGCATCACGGAAACGCTTCAGGTTGAGTTTGCACACAACTCCGTCACTTGGTGGAAAAAGCAATACGCCGAAGCAACACAAATTGAACCTCACAGTCTCTCATCAGCCCATTCCATCGGGTTGAAAGACGGTACCATACTCGTGGCTAACTAGAACCGTTTCACATACAGGATGATGTTCTCTGATGAAACACGGTTGCCCGCTGGGTCGACATATGTCCTACAGTTTCGGAAATATTTGACAAATTTGCGTTACGTTCAAAATTGTTCATTCAAATCACACAGCACCTAAGTTTCTCGGAATACTGAAGCACATCGCGTAGATGCACGTTTTCGCGGGTGTTTTTTCGTTTCACGCCTTACCACAGGAAGGTAATCCGAAGCTTACTCGAACAGCATGGTGTGAGTTTGACAACATATTACAGCTGCGCGTAATCCAGTTCTGATGTTATTTGGGAGGTCTCGCCGGGTTTGCGAGTTAAGTGACGTTCCCTATGCTCTGCACACGTAACTATGAGAGGTCGCCATTCGATACAAACTTTCGGAACATTTCTTTCGACTTATCTGGGAAGAACATGGTAGTAAAAATGAACATCGTCTGTGCATGTCGTCATATCCACATTGCATCGCAAAGCGTTTCTCAGAAGGGAAATAGCCACCTGATTTGAGTTATACATTTTCCCCCGAGCGCACTTTCAGCTATGTGGTTTGACACAGACATCTCAGTGTTTCAGTGGCAGAGACTTGCTCGCACAGTACTTCGACTATACCTACCACAGTGAAATTCGTATTGCCAGTGTATGTATACCAAATCACTGAGTACGAGCTATCGAAAAGTTGCTGTCGTTGGAAATGGAATCAAATCAGGACCTGTGGCAACAAACAAATCCCATTTTTATCAAGTTTCTATTGGTTAGTTTGCAGATCAGATGAATCAGTAAAATGAAGGATTACAACTAGTGTTAACGCCTGCGTTCTCCCATAGATCGGCTCTGATTCGTTTGTTTTGACGTCCGACACAGTTAAACACCTCTTTGGAATCCTACGCTCGTTACAACAAAATCCGTTGATACATCAGCGTGCCATCCGGATTGGTCACCGAACTGGTGTGCCGGTGTGCTCATGTTGTCCACACTGATTGTCCGTTGCCTTTTGCGTAACCACAGTTGCATTGTTTTCAAACTTCGTCGAATCCAATCGTTTGCACGCGCTTGATAACTTTCACAACGCTCTTAACAGTACGATATCAGATAATTGCGGTGCCGAATGACGATCGGTTATCTTGAGATGTAATACAACTTATCTGGTGCGCTTCCGTGCGTACAGCAATGTGTTACTTTTGTTCAAACGGTTCAGTCCATTGGCCGTTTGATTGATCGTAAACAATTGTTTATGTTTTCATCGCTAATTCACAGTTTAGAAGATTTAATGAAATTAGGACGTGCTGTTTTATTATTCACTAGTGCGTACGAAAGTAATATGTCAACCCCTTTTCATATCAACCGTGCATATTGGGGCATGCGTTGGTTTTCTTGCATGTTTCTGATGATAAATTGTTTGCGATGAGCATTATTAGATTGGATATTCTACATTGTGTTCAACTTCAATCGTAACATAACTTCTGTACAAATTAATCCTGCTTTATCAGCCAGATAAAGTGCAGGGTCCCCTTTGAGATTAATTGGCATTTGACTGAGGCTGTGTAGGTAATGCTCGCTCCAAGTTTCCTTCCTACGTAATATTGGCCATGAAGACCTGTCTGATCTGCTGGTTAGTGTTACGTCAAAGAATGGCATATGGTGATCAGTTTTGCATTGTACAGTGAATAAGTCCTTGTCTGCCTTGTTGTAGGTGATTGTAAACATCTGTAGATTTGCCGTCTTGTCCAGTACGCAGAAGATATCATTAGAATATCGTCGATAATAGCTGGTTGTTCAAGCAGTTTCGTCCAACGATGTCAACTAGCAGCGGGCCTAACAGTGTGCCCATGGCAACACCATCAGTTTGAAGATAAAGGTCACTATTGAATCAAAGCTGAATGCTGCTAGTATAAAACAGTGTTACCTCTTCCGGGTTTATCCACAGATAGACTGATGCTTATCCAACGAATTTCAATACAATCACAGAATTTTTACTGTTTTGAACAGAGGGACTTTGGCGAATGAGACGAAACCTCTGAATTCAGCATTGTTTTGTCGGATACATTGGATTTTGTGATAGATTCAGCAAAATCAAATGAACCACCTAGGATGTGTTTCTTAATGTTTCCCTTAACCGGCTCTAGAACCTCCATAATCCATTCCGTAGCAGATGGATAGGGTGAGTTATAAATGTCGAGTATCGGTCTAATTGATACTTTGCCGTGATAAACGTGACTCTGTCGGGCGGATGTGTCCAAATACACATGCGCCGATAGTCGCAACCTGTTCCAGCCGTCGTGAGCTCAGCGAGAACCTCTTTTTAATTGTCACTGTCTATCTTTACCATTCTCTCTTCCTGAAATTACTTTTCATCGGACAAACTTCACAACAATCCTATGAATACCATGGACAAACATGTACACCCAACCTATTTGGAAATTTGCTCCCGTCCCTCCAACACATCCTAATCAACATTGACTTTCTAAACCCTACCTCGTTCATGCGCATAATCACAGCGAAGACGCGTTTGTGTTTCAACCAATCGCTTGACCTCGTCCCATTCCTGATCAACAATTTCCCCTATTGCTAAGTTATTTGGCATATACCTATGTCCGTCTGGGATGAGAATACATCGGAAGCAGATAAGCTCGGTGTAAAAGATCAGTTCATTTCATTACTGATAATAGTACGATTTTTCAGGTTTCAACTTGGACCGAAATTCTCGTAATGAGGCCTAGTCAGAAGGCTCCATTCAGCGGACTCACCAGATTTACCAAGTAACTACTGAATCCAGCACATCCATCAATTTGGTAAGCTATATCTGCAAAGATCGAAATGAAAGCAACCAACCGGTGATTTCTTCAGTCGGGTGCTGACCTGATTTCATGTAATATTCAAGGTTTTCTCGAAATTACGACGTCATATTTTCTCGGAGCTCTTTTGATGTACGTCACATTCAAGCTCCTGAATGAAGCCATCCTAGAGGAATGTGTTAACGCCCATAAGCTTTCCCGCAACACATTTGAACATGTGATTCAGAAAAGTCTTCGTTCAGTGTGCGTCTCGAGGCCACCATATCGCATCTTATCAACACCCACCGTAGTCTGAGAGATAACACAGTGAAACTGAATAGGAAATTGTAAATCGATACATCAAACTCAACCATGACAAATCTGTCTGTGGGTATCGGTTAACAGAGCAACCAGGCCAAGTCAGTCATGTCGTTACAGATGAAAATCGCGCTTCTGTGTGCAAAATACGTGCACATCAATAACGGCACTCTCCGGGGGACTGGCAAGCGTTAGTGTTTGTGAGTGTGGTTGTTGATCTTTTTTGTTTCGCTTCATACCAGTGTGTGCAGTAGTGAAATTGGTGTAGGAAAAATTGGTCTACTCCAAATATGTGTGTTTAGTTTCTGATGGTTGGGAACAGCGGTGGTGCTGTTGTTTGTAGCTCGGGTTGATGGTTTTGGTATTGATATGTTCGCCGAGCTTGGCATTTAGGTTGCAAACGTTTCATCACCAGGCGAGGTGACATCATCATCTCGCCTGGTGATGAAACGTTTGCAACCTAAATGCCAAGCTCGGCGAACATATCAATACCAAAATGTGTGTTTGGTACAGAACTCTTGGGCAACCGAATGATTTCCACAAGTCAACCCGGTATAGTTAAGAACGATGTGTTTTACTCATTTCTGTGACGTTGGATTGGCTAGTTGAGCCAGCTGGATTTCTCGGAGAACTGAAGCTCTGGTGAGGTTTAACTGAGAAATGTTTGCTGAACCATAAATCGTTGATTTGGAGTTTAGCGTTTACAGTGAGATGGCGTCGATGTGGGGTGACACTGGTGTGTAGGATTTACGACGATACCAGACTGGCTATCGCTCGCCAAGCGGATCAGGAAGCCTCGAATCCCTTATTGAATGATGCGGACTGAACGTAGTTGTTTGCAACTGGATGCAGTCCGTCCTACGGAAATCCTTGTTGAAATACTACCACAAGCAACAACCTGCTCATCAGATAGAGGAACAAATTAATGGGATGGATGGTACAGAGCTGACACTTAGATGGAAATAAATGTAGCATAGACAGTTCTGGCAACTGATACGTTGTTCACACTAGATGTCTAAAGTACCGTATACTTGTAGTATGCCACGAAGTTTCGGATTAGGGAAGATTTGTTGTTCACTAAGATTGATAACGAGGTATCCAAAAAGGTTCATAGAGAGGCATAGTAGACCAAAAAATTCCTTCCTAACAGGTGGCCACAGTGAGAAAAAAGAAGGTTTATATAGAATTTCGTTTTAAAGGTGATTATTGCATGCACCAAACAACTCAAAGACTCATGAATTCGATTAAACGAACATTTAACGCAGCGGAACTCTGTGTATTAGCCTGGACCCAGAAACTGCCTGTCGGTGCCACCTCACACTGTGTCTACCAACTTACATGTAATTGCAATGACAGTTACATAGGCAGAACCGAGAGGTGCTTGATCTCCAGAGTGAGGGAACATTTTCCCAGATGAGTGCAGAACTCTATATTACAGAACCACAATGTGGTTGAAACACGCAAGCAGCCAGCGTCCGCAGTCGCAAGACGCGTCCTGACCATTGGTCACGATATCGACCCACTTTGTGCATTCAGAATCCTATTACGTCACTCGACTCCAAGATTCTCGTGGTTTGCTGAGGCGGTTGCAATCAATTGACTGAAGCCGACCTTGTGTGTTTAGAAACAATTGCTCGTAAACTTGACCCTTCCCTGGACTTAGTGACCCTTCCAAAACCCACAATTGACTATCCACCCTATTCCCATAACTGCTCGATATAAATTTAAAAAAAGCCAATAGTAGCATGTGAGATGTCTTGCGCAATTACATTTCGTTCGCATCTCATTGGTTACTTTTGCGAAATTAACATACACTTTATATAGTTGGGGGGGGACAAGCAGCTAGGCGAAATCAATCTAGAAATATTTGAAACAGTTTGAACAAAGCAGATAGAAGGTGTTTTGTAATGGCACTGACGGTACAACCGACCCCCGAATTCAAAAGCCATTTCGGTATGTGTTCGTTGATACGTGTGCCGTCCGTGCCATTACAAAACACCTTCTACAGACCGGCCACTCAGTACCACCCTAGAACGGCTTTCAGAGTGTCCTTTAGACCCAAGCTAAAGCAGGCTCTCAATATTGAGGAAGCCGTCGCAATACATCGACTGAATCCTTCTTCATGCGCTCAGAAACAGTTGGTGACTAACCTTTCACTTTGTTGGTACTTTTGTATTTCAGCTCTTGTTTGTTTTCTGTAGATTTTTCTAACCATATCTGACCTTTCCCACTCAATATGTGTGTATCTTTAACCACCTCCTTATTGCATCGGACTTATCAATCAGTTGCATTTTACTGCTTCCGCTTTGGTCACCTGACTGACTGTTTCAAATATTTCTAGATTGATTTCGCCTAGCTGCTTGCCCCCCCCC
>QNGE01000693.1:0-72370 GCA_008508345.1 Paragonimus westermani | reverse complement strand
GAGCAGTCAAAGTCTTCATATTTCCTGACCACGTTGTTGCTTGACCACCACGCGGTTTAACCCAATCGCTAGTGCCCTCAGTATATAATGCCCGGTACGGTAAACGCTCAGCTGGCATACGGAGAACGTGACCCAACCATCGCAAGCTGTGCAACGTAACTACTTGACCAATTGACCGCGCATCCCGAACGTTCCGGAATACGCGCCGGCGAGGATATCTGCGGCAGCAAGCGAAGTGGCGTGGACTGGATATCCGAGTGGCATTTTCTGTTTTCGGTGTTGTGTATGGGTCTGCTAGTTTCCTCCGAACAAGGAATGTTTCAACCCAATGTGGCTCTCCAACAGGCTGGCACAAGCTATATTTTGTTTGTGAATGTGGACTAATCAATCTGCTTTCGAACACACAATTTAAAGACTTTCATCATTATTATCATCAACAGCATCATCACAAATATAATCATGATATGTGACTACATTCCAGAGTTGGTCGTAACATTTTCACGCATGATTTCCCCTTGTTCTTGTTCTCAGTCAAACAAATGTGCTAACAGTTGGATAAAGTGTTCAGGCAAACATTCTTCCTCGTGTATTCTATTCACGCCAGGAAACGATCCAGTCGATTTCGGAACACCATTTTCTTATCAAAGGCTATTCTGGACCTTGACAACGATGTACCGTTTGAAGCGTTCGATGTATGCGATGTATTTTGATGGGGCTAACGCTGTACCACGTCTAATCGCTTGCTTTCAAGGATGAAGGGATTCTGAATTATATAAGCTTAAACAATGGCGGTTTGGGTTGAACGGTGTATATCCAAGATGAGTAAACCACTTTCCAACTGGCTTAGGGGAGACAAATTCGGTTCCCGTTAAGCGAAGAGCATGCACCGACATAGCTTTGCGCTTATTTAAGGATGGTTTACACACTGTCATTTGTAATGGTCAAATAAATTGTGCGTTATGACCGTTAGGATTGCGTTCGGTTGTGCGCCCGAACAACCAGATAAAACGAAAATTAAATTGGTCCAATGATAATAGATATTTACGTACTTCAATATCAGCTGTGCTAGCAGACATTCTGTGCTGTATGTCTGGCACTCTAACTTAGGACTGAACACTTAATAAACAAACAACGAAGTTGACTCTCTGGCAGAAGTTTGCAAACATCCGTGTACCCATTCGTCTTGTGATGGCGCAGTACTGACGCTCCCCCTGAACCGAGCATAAGTCGTGGTACTGTGTGTTACTGTCTACACTTCACAGCACAAAGTGTATCAAGTCAAGAAGATCGACTAGACATGGAAATGCTTCTTCTGTGGGAAGTTCAAGAACTTTTGCAATCTCCTCGTTCTGCTCTAATGTTACAACCGGTGGGACAGCTATTTTGTCTAACGCATTGTCCTGCAGTCTTATACAACAAAGCCTGTCGCCGTCATCCTTCCCAAACTCAAACACATCATTCAACCGTGTGCCTCTGTCGACGCCAGGAAAAACACGTGTATCACGTCTGGAAGACGAACAAATCAATCAAATCGCCTACTCCTGTTCAGTGTGTCAAAATAAAATACCCTCACGAGGTTTGTGGTTCATTCAAGGTTGACAAGCCGGAAATTGGTGAGTACATTTTATTGCAATAAAGGTGTTAGGCGGGAACAGCATGTGGCACGAGGTGTGATTATTCTGGAATGAGGATGAAACGAGAGATTTCCGTTGTTATAATCTACAAGAATGGAAGGGGAAGGAAGCAGAAATGTGTGCTGTAATCAGAGTAGCTGGGAATCTTAGCTCAACTCTGTTGAGTCAGTAACATGCAGCCACATTCTGAACAGAAATTTACGTATTTTGGAACATGCAAGTTATGTTTCTCAAGGTCGAGTCAATTGAGGCACTCCTGGTCAGAACATCCGTGTTTGGGCGTGTATTACTAATTGACCTCTAGATACGGTAGTCGAGACCCAACTAGCGCTTGCCAACGGAATCAATCCAGATAGCACAAACAATGTATCGTAACTTATTGCTACTCACCGTAAAGTGAAAACTGGGTTATCGTGAATCTCATAGCCAGCCAGCCAAGATGAACACGACGAACGTGTGTGGAATTAGTGTTGAGTATCCGAAGGTCATTTTGCCTGGAAATCGCAAGGGCAGCACGTAATAGGGATTGCATATTGAGCGAAAAGTTAGCAGACGATTCAACTGAGAATAGAGACAAGTTCACCGACTACAATTAGTTCAATGTTAAACGAAGAGCAAGTTATGTCACTCTGAACGCAACTGTGCCACGTTTGTTCGTATGAACAGTTAACTCACCCACACCACCTGAAATCGTTTTGCTGGTGGTAGCGACGGAACCGTTATTGGTGATTGTTCGGTCGGAAGTTGGGGAGTTGGTTGTTGTGTTTGCCGAATTCTCGTCTATCTTCCCATCTGTTTTAGAAATGTGCACACACAATTAGCCTGAGCGAACAGGTGTGTGGTGTGTCTGATGTTGGCAATGTGGGATGAACATCTGCTCAATGACTCACATGACCAGGATACTGTTCGCACGAAACTAGTCAGTGTGTTTTGCTCGTCCCTGCGACTCAATGGGAACGTGGTTTACCAAAACTTTCGCGATGCAATGTATGATTTGAGCTCAGACACCTGGTAAATATTTTAGCCGGAAAAGGATGCCATCTAACAGGGGAATCTCTCCCCGATTAAGGCACATTAGAAACAAAAATCAAACCACCCATGAACTGCACCCATATGACCTTAGGTATCATCGTTACATGGTTCCTTGCATATGCAATTCACTCACCTACTCCACCTTGAGTCTGTGTGCTCTGGGTTACCCCCGAATCTTCCGTCGTACTTTCTTGGGTAGGAGTTTCGGGCTGAGCAGTCTCAGTGACAAACGAGCTGTCCGATTTTTCATCTGTTTTCGAAAACGACAGTATACAAAATCGATCTGTTCCAATCAACCGAGGTAATCAGCATCACAAAAAACGCCTAATGCTTCATTCAACAAGTGTGGATGTCATTTGATCTAAATTTTCCGGCTGTTCAACGCGTGGTGTGGCTAATTTTGAAGTCCATTCTCGCAAATGACTCAGGTTTCAGCGTTGTTTTTGAACTCCATAGTGTCAAATCACTTGCTGTTCGGAATGTGAAGTTAAACCACAGACGATCGTGCTGTGTTGAATAGCATCATTTGCAACACAAGTTTAATCAATTAACCCGACTAATTTCAAACTAACCGAGGAGCTTCACAGGTCGCCCGATGTAAGCTGTTTCGCTGTAGAAGAACGGAGACCCCAAGCATGCTTTGATGAGTTGTCTGAACGAAGAGCACGTGTAGTTAATCCGGTTGGCCGCCAACATGGAGTTCTCGATCGTGATGTTCGCCTTTACTCGTGTATAAAACTTATATTCTGGATTCTCGTAATCGCCAAATGGTTCTGTGTGTATGTTACTGTCACTGATATTGGACAGCCTCAGGAAGTCGACGATCTGTCTTCTGACCTGCCAGAATACAAAAGTCACTTGTTCAGCCGCGAATCTATTGTCGTAATGAGAGTGAGTGCATTCGCGTGAGGAGTATTTATCAGAATCTGAGCATTGAGCCGTTATATTTACGGGCAGTTCATACATCATACCTTTCCTCATTCAGTAATGGATGAGATCTGCTAAAGCTATACTGCATTGGAGCATCAGACATATTCTATTTTGACTTGGCACACGCGTTTCCTGGTATTTCGTGACTTGGTGCATCCACTGACACACGCTCGCACTATGCAGTTTTGTTAGGGGATAAACATATTGTCCTGTCTATCTCTATGCTTGCTCGCCATTCACTGAAAATGTGGACTTACGTTGTCTTGTATTTCACTTTTAACTTTGGCACTCAAAACGAATCCAGGCCGTCTCATCCATCCGCCAAATTCCTTCAATTGCCCATCCACTCCGATTGCTGAGGGAGATTACGTGGAACAGACAAGTTAACAAAACGGTCGTGCTGATGGCGCAGGAATTGTATCTTTCCAATGATTTAAATGTATTGGTGGGAAGACTATTTTAGTTAACAGTAGTGCGTGGCGTGCAATATATGACGGAAGTGTGGCAGCTACTGATGTTCTTAATAGAGTTACGATTTCAAAAATACAGTTTTATGGGAAGCAGTAGGCCAGCTTACTTGTTGATCCAGTGTCTCCCGAGGCTTATTGTGAAATGAGAAAGAGAGTGATGAAGTGAGCAGTTTTTCTTCAGTTCTGTTGCAAATTCAAGCCTCAAGAGAAGCCAACCCTGCATAGTTAACGACTTTAGAGTCAGTTCACCGCACACAAGCATGTTTCCGTAGGCATAAATTAATCACAAAAAGATAAAGACATGAAGTTTAGGGATTCTGATCTTAAACTGCAGTAGGGCATACACCTGATATTATGAAAAGCACACGCTACTTACACGGACTTGCTGGTTGTCCAGAGTTGCCTGTCAGAAATTGAATAAATACATTCAGATTTGACCACCTTCGATTGTGAGAATATACTTCTCATTAGAAGTTTACAAATAAAAATATGCAGGGTGGTACATACAAACGTTCTGAGATCTGAGCGGAATTGTGCAGAATGCGATACAAAGAGTATACAGCTCACCATTTTCCAAGGTTATATCTCGTAAGTAGTATTTCTCAAAGCGGGGTACGGTCCGCCTGACCAAGTTTGCGAGTAGAATATAATATGTTGAACACAGTGGATCGTGTGTCTGAAGAAACTCTTCCGTAAACAAAACCGTATAGTTCACGGATATCCAATTTCTGTCTGTGCCAACGACTGTGCAGTTTGTAATGTTCTCTTGTGCGCGATACCATGGAACCATGCGCATTAGCTGGAAGCAAGTTGTGGGTAATTCGAACAACATAATGTATGTGCTTTACTGCATATGTTTGTACATTTTTTTCAATAAGGTTAACACATGAGGCACATTATGGCTGAAAGTACAAAAATAAGTTGGGCCTGATTTTAGAAAAAGTGCACGGCTAATATAAACCGGGTTGCAAGTACGAGATAAACACCTGAGTCGACGTGAGGGTGATGAGTTGCGAGCTTCCGTGATTAGTTGAATGATGTGTATCATATATGGTGTCTATTCGTAAACACTTGGGACTAAAGTGCCAATGGTGAATTACCTGTTCACAAACGTCAGTTCGAACTCTAGTCCAGTTTTCCTTCGTCAAATTTCCGGGATATTTAACCAGTGACAAGTTGTAAGCCAGTAAGCCCTTGAATGTGCTGGCTGTGTGCGTGTTGGTGCAGAAGAGGAGTGGTTAGGCCACGGAAAACGAATTGGAATATACACTTTTGAGATAAGCCAAAACAAATGCAGATTAGCACGGAAATTGCGAGCCTTCCGCTCAGAGAATACAATCTAATAAGACGGGTTTCATTCACTTACTAAGACTGCCGGCTGGTGTTCCATTTTGAGCTGCAGAATAACACACAATCGTTAGAGAGTACACTGACAAGTGCAGCCAAGAATGTAATGGTGTGAACTCAAGACGAGCACAGTTGCTTATCGTTGTAATAAAAGTTGTCACCACCTCTCACGAGTTCTTCACTTACTCACTTCAGTTACTTACCCCACACCATGAAACACTGTTCACAACCCACCTAATACGTTGTTGAGTAGGGCCACTAGGACGACGGTAACCGGAAGAACTATCATTCTGTAACAGCCGTAGATTAGCGCAATTATCTGCAACTGAGTCCACAGTTTAAATAGCTTTATGAACAGGAGAATACACAACGGGGGTGATTCAAACGCCATACAACCAGCGTTTACATGATTCACGTGATTTGGGTGTAACTTACTGGCTGTTTAACAGATTGTTTGGCTGACAGCAATGCGCACTGAATAATATAACATGGAACGACTTGTTAATGCGGAACAATCACTTGTCAGTGTCTGATATTGCAATGAACAACATGTCGTGTGTGTATGCAGACAATGTGATCGTCTGAACTAACTGCTCGCATGATTTGTCGTGAAAACCTCAATGGTCAGAAGTATCATTTGTTCCCGTAATCAGTTCTGCATAGTCTGATCAGCAAACCGCCGATGTCAACATTGGTCCTAATTATTTCTGAATGAATCGCAATAAGTCTGCACTATATCCCGTTCTTGAATCTTGCTCATATCATGCCTGACGGAATTTGCCCGACAGTGGTGGTAAGCAAACTAAACGCAATTGGAAGGCGAGCACTGCAGACGAACGATCAGCAAACACTCAGGTGAAGGCAGACTGGGTCTGTCAAACTGAGGTCAGCTGGTTTTCACAATCTAACCTGCTTATATTGGCTAGCTCTCAGCTGGCCTAACAATTGGTCGGGCTAGTCCATCGACCACGTTGTCTTGACATAGGGACAAGCATGCAGGATTTTTGAATACACATCGATGAATACCTGGTGGTTGAAGCTAGTCGTTGTTGTAAAATGAGCCAAACAGTTTGATCTATTCGTACGTCATGTGAGCCACCCTAACGGCAAGAAGAGCGGTCTTACTGGGGTGCTGTTTCGTTTCGGTGCTGTGTTCTCACTGAAATTCAAAACTACGTTCAAATGGCATTCCTCGGTGACGTAGGATAAACTGTTGGTCTTGTGGATAGAGGGATGTGAATGGATAATTTGTCTGCTGAATGGTGCCGACAATCATCATATCAAGCTTAGGTAGCCAATAAATACTGGACCAAATATTTGCATATTATACTTCTGTACATTTACAATGCGAGGAGCATTTCGGCGAGACACTCGCCAGTAAGTTTTGCTGTTATCCGACAGGTACATGACATGCTGAAGGAAGGATACAATATTATTGTGCATAGTTTGTTCACTAGTTCCGTCAAAATTCCGATTCAACACGGCACATCATTCATGAATACCTTGCACGTGGACTGCCTGGCGGTACCTTGCATAAGCCAGAAGGTGTGTTTCAATCAACACGACAGTGTAGTGTGTGAGCCAGTCGGCAAAACTGACAACTATGAAGCATGATTCCAACTGAATGGTGTATATGCCACACTCATCGAAATCTCACATTACTGTCAAACTGCAATTATCCGAAACGCTAGCTATCAGTGGTATTGAACATCGTGTTGACATCGACTCTCACTCTGAAATCACAACTGTTGGGTTATCTGCATCATCTCTATACGCTCCGTTAACATGTGTTCCCAAATCGAACATTATCCCTCACGTTCATCTAACGATTTCCGAATTTATCGCCAGTCGATCTCACCGTTGTGGTTGCAAATTAGTGTCGCACCACTACGCGTGCAATTTCATCATAACATGAGGGATGCAACTTCACAGCACGCCTGATCAAGTCA
This sequence comes from Paragonimus westermani, assembly GCA_008508345.1. Taxonomy (NCBI): domain Eukaryota; kingdom Metazoa; phylum Platyhelminthes; class Trematoda; order Plagiorchiida; family Troglotrematidae; genus Paragonimus; species Paragonimus westermani. The sequence goes on along the minus strand of QNGE01000693.1, from coordinate 65,008 downwards.
TGTGACAAGCTCAGATATTTTGGTACGGTTTATCCTGTGGGCATCAAAACAGTCGTATTTTGGCTGAAGTGTTGATCACGTTTATACAGATGAATGCGGGGTTTCAGGAAGAACTAACGGCGAGTATCTTTTCTTGCACGGACCAAGAATGACATGATTCGGCTAATTCACTCTACCTATTGTTGACGTCAACCGTTCTAGACACAGGACATTTGCATATACAGTGATGAATGTCAGTTGTTCATGTATGTGGATGGGCCAGGTGTATGAAGCACAGACGTTCAGGAGGATTGTACAATCGGAACGAATTTTTTTGGAGAATATTTCACCGGAATACGTAATCTGCGTCTGATTTGTTCGGAATTTATGAGAGTTCGTTGTCGAACTGGCATGAGTTGATTGATGATATAAGGTGATGTAGAGCATGACGTGCTATCTCCCCGCCTACTCAACGGCTGCTCACAACATGATGTGGCACGACTGCATTGGTGGTTGGTTTTCGAATCCGCTCATCAGCTGAACTGGCTGGATGCATTTTATCCCCTTCAGACAGATTTCCAGAATTTCGGCTATCATGCTCTGTTGTACAGCATCAGTAGGGGAAAATGCACAAGCACTCATTGGACGTGTGCACGTAGGCTTTCTTCGAAACTAGTTTCAGGCACATGTCTGGAAGTGGCACATATCTTGATGATGCGGCAAGGTGAGATAGTGTTATGCTGACTGCCATAGAATCTGTTCACCTCTTCAGCACGCAATTTCGCTTCCCAACACCGACAATGAGGTTTTCAATAAATATGACTATCACGTTTCGTGCAATGCGTTTGTCCGTGTACCAACTTCACCGTTGCGTATCGGTGATAGAATTCGGTGCGAAATCCAGCACGTCACGCGCTCACCTCCTTGACTCGGGCTGTTATAGAGCGGACCGATTTCAATATTGGTCAAGGTAAACAAAATTGTGGAAGTCAGATCCTCTTCACGTCCCCTTACAAAATGTGCTACGTCTCAGCAAATAATCGGTGCCTAGGTACAGGTTTGAGTGTAGCATGATGGATGTATTAATCGTCTGCAATGGCGACGGTGAACTAATTGGAGTGGAGTGCCTGAGTGAACAGTTCAAAGAAATGCATGATATCCACATCGGTCGAGATGACACCAAGAATATTCGAAACAGTGGTTCCCATCGATAAGTTTGAAAAAAGCCAATAGTAGCATGTGAGAGGTCTTGCACAATGACATTTCGTTCGCATCTCATCGGTTACTTTTGCGAAATTCACATAAAATTATATAGTTGGGGGGGGCGAGCAGCTAGGCGAAATCAATCTAGAAATATCTGAAACAGTTAGTCAAGTGGCCAAAGCGGAAGCAGTGAAATGCAACCGATTGATAATTTTGATGCAATAAAGGGATGGTAAAAGATACATACATATTGAGTGGTAAATGTCAGATCTGGTTAGAAAAAATTTACAGAAAACAAACAAGAGCAGAAATACTGTAAAAAGTACCAGTTGAATTATTACCAACAAAGTGGAAGGTTAGTCACCAACTGTTTCTGAACGCATAAAAAGGGATTCAGTGGATGTGTTCCGACGGCTTTCAAAGTGTTCTTTAGATTCAAGCTAAAGCAGGTTCTCAATACCGCTGAAGCTGTTGCGGGTTGGAATTATAACTCATAAACGAGAGAGCGCGCGTTGCATGTGACTGGCGATTGGGACAATAAAGATTGCGCTTCATTGGACGCCTTCTCGCTACAATTGGAAGCTGCAGTCAGTCTGATTAGCTTCTAAAGGCACTCTGGGAATGCATGTACCTAGTTGAAGTTGGTTCGCGAAATCTACGCCGGTATATAGGCGCAATTTAAAATGAGGTCGATCACGAACGTGCTTTATAACGGTCTACTACTATGTTGTGGGAACGACGAATCAGTGTGAAATATACGGCCGCAGTTGTGTGATCGCTGGAAGAAGCCGGATTGCACGGTTCTGGGAACAATGGTGAAACGAGAGTAACCCAATCTGATTGAACAACTTGCTGTCAGGGAAATATTTTGATCCGTTCTGTTACGACATCTGTAATCATGTGTTTCAAGTATGGGAGCAGTAAAATTTCCAACTCTGAAGGGAAGTGTTCTATGCAGATTTGAACGAGATGGTCACTCAGGTGTGTGCGACGACGCCGATATTACCTCTGTTCCCTGCTTATTATAGTTGTTCTGGAGGCAACTAATCGTGATAATCCACAGAATGATGATTAAAGCTTTTACGGGATCGAGAATGTTTAGACGAGATGAATCATTGCCTGCATACGCGGACAGTCCCTGTGGCATTTCACGGACAGGAGTTAGTGTTTCTAAATCGCATGAGAAACGCAAGATTGTATGAGACTATGTCCATCAGACAGTACATGGAGGGTCGACTAAATGGCGAGTTGGTAAGAATGGCCTCGACGAATCTCAATCTCGTCAGTTTGAATAGTCTTGTTATGACGGTCATCCACCACCAAGTATCAAAATTTCGTCGCCCAGCCCCTCGACCATCTCAAGTTGTCATGAGTATCCCTCATCACACCGAGATTATCTTCATTCCAACTTGTGTGCTTACACACTCGTGAACACAAAACACAGGCTAGTTCGAGAATATGTTTGCTTCGGTCGATGCTACAAAATTCATGCGTTAAACAACTATTTACACGCTCTCGTTCAAAAATGCTAACGCACATTTTTCATCCACATCAATGCAGGTGATTTGTGTACACTCTTCCAGCCTTTTCCAGGAAGGGGCGTTATGCTCACACCTAAAGTCAACATCAGCGCAGATAGTGTGCATAGGTGCGAATACGGTACTATTGCATGCTGTTGACGGAGTGTGTGACGCAGTGCGGTTGCGTTAGCTTTGAAAAGCTGTCTTGTACATACGGGGAAGTGTCCACTTTTCATGCACAAAACAGCGTAGTCTTTCCTAGCTACCTTCGTATGATGGCAGCAGAAGATTATGGCAGTCTGTCAAATGAACACGTTTTCAGTGCCTCCACCAAGAGACATGTGCGTATATTTGTCGCCATTGATTGTGAGACACCACCCTCGTAACTATAGCTTCACAACCCTGATGTCAAATGATAAGCTGCTGGGAACATGTAAATTCCGAATTTCAATGTCATTCGAATACAGCAGGGCTTTCCTGGTACGTGGTTGGTATAAATTAGAGATGTAAGCGGCCCTAAACGGAATACTCGGTAGCTGGCAGGTGGGTGCCGACCAACTAATTTGTAAGCAGAAATTGCGCCGGCCTTCTTCCACTCAGCTGGGACAGAATAATTTGCAATAATTTGCCTGTGAACATATCGCATACAGTTGTTGAAATCAGGTACCAAGCTAACGACCAGGACATTCCAGTCTCACAGGCCGCGCAGATTACCTGGTCATCTGCATGTGAACGCAGGAGGAACACATCGGATATGATATATGAATGGATGCACTGAGGAGAACAGCGAAATTCTATACACCGATCTAGTTCTGTAATTGATCAGCGGGGTGAACTGCGTAGGCGAAAGTGGTTCGCTTGCACCGGGGTACCAGACCGGAGAAGACGCACATTGAACCGTGCGCGGCGAATACTACTGACGAGTGTGTTCGCACGACGTATACCGCACACGGTCATTAGTTCTGGGAAACCGGTGTCCTGTCTGTGAGTACCCAAAGAATCCCCGAAGATTTGTACAGTCTTCGATCACAGTCCTGTGATTCGCATAGTCCAGGTTGGCCCTTTCTCCTAAGGTAGAATGTTAGACATACAGCACGGAATACTTGCTAGCACAACTAGTATTGAGGTACGCAAATATCCTAGTTAGTTCAGTGAACCAAATTGATTCCGGATTTACCTGGTCCTTCGAGCACAGAACCGAACGCAGTGCCAACAGCCGTAATGTACAATTTATTTGACCGGTTCAACTGACAGTGCGTAAACGATCTCTGAATAAACGCGAAACGTAGTAGCGTGCCACCAACTTAACGTGAACCCAATTAATCTACCCCCAAGTCAGTTCAAATACGGCTAATTTCTCTTGAATGAACACCGTTCAACGCAGGTCGCCCCATCTGAACCGTATAAAATTCATAATCCCGTCTTCGTTGGACACAAGCGATTAAACGATGTACAGTACATCACAATACATTGCATACGTCGTTGTCAATTGCCGGAGTAGCTTCTGAAGTCAAGACGGTGTTCGGAAATTGACTCAATCCTTTCCCAGTGTAAATGGAATACATTAAGTGGTTTCTTTGACTGAACGCTTCAGCCAATGGTGAAATGATCAGACCACCCAGAAGTCAAAATATCACAGTAGGAAAAAACAAACGAACAATTTTTGTGATAAAACCGCACTATTTAAAGGGTAACGGACAAACGTGAAAATAGCTTGATACAAGCAAGAATGTAATCACACGTAATGATTATATTAATGGTGACGATGTTGTCAATATTAATAATAAACATTGAATCATGTGTTTAAGTGCAAACTGAATGGCCCACATTCTCATACGAACTGCAGCTTGAGCCAGTCTGTTGGAAACCCTCTTTGGGTTGAAAAATTCCTCTGTCTGGAAGAACCATATGCGGCACCCGAAAACAGAAACTGCCATTCAGAGTTATCTAACCCACATGGGTTCATTTGCTGCCGCAGATATCCTCGTGGTGGATGATAACATGATACTTCAAGGCACAGTACGGACAATTTCATCTAGCCTGCGGTCCGCTTCGATGGCCTCTCTCAGGCAACTACCAAGCAACACGATTGCAGTGACGAATTCATTGGTCACAAGCGGGCCCCAACTGTACGAACATGTTGCTGAACAAGTGAGCTATAGGTTTGCAAGATGGACGACCGACTCTTTAGAAGATGGCTGTGGCAGCAGCTTTCTGGGAGGGCAACAACACCTATCCTTCTGACTGCGCTTGTTCATTCTCACAGTTACGTTTGCCGTCTGATGTGCTGTCCGTCTTCTCAGTATAACGTAGGGCTTGTCAATAATCACCGAAAACACACGGTACATCGAGGAACGCAATATCTGTGGTACTTATTACTCTGACGATCATTACTATCATATCAAGAGTGGAAAATTCTGTGGTAACCTCAGCCGTGTTAATTTAAAAGGATGAATACCTCGGCAGGCCGCTGCACAATCGCCTATCCACGAAGAATTAAACGTGGCAAAGTGTAATTCACCATTCTCGAGGGAATTTACCAAGCTGTTATGCTGAAACGGAAGGTTCATTATCATGTTGCTGATGAGTGGTTTGATTATTTATTGAAATTGACTGGTGTGCGAGAGTGTATCGTGGACAAAGAAACAGAACGCGGATGGAAGGAAGAAAACATTTCGGTATAATGCACAACTTATATGCTGTTAAAGTGTCGAGAGACCGTGTACTGTCACTGAAGAGGGCTGTGTGTGTGTGAGGGTAGCACGGTTATCCATTGTAGATCTCAGAATAGGGGCTATGCACATTAATAACTGTGCACAAAATATCATCATTGAGATCGACGGAGAGCGAGTAGAAGAGTAAGTAGGTCAGTGCAGATGACATCGTCGGGCACAACGCACAGAGATCTATCCAGAAGTCACCAAGATAATTGTTCTGCCGGTCACGGTGGTCAATTAGTTATGGTGTTAAATCTATACATGAACAGGGAACATGAGTGCGTGGTTGGGGGTAAGAAAGGAGGTTATCCACATGGGCATGATGTGCCGTCATCGACAAGGTGTTCCAATGAGGACACACAGTAAGCCATCTTCACTTAGCCGTGCAACTTGAAACACATGAATAATAATCACGCGTTGATTACCTCGCGGAGTCATCGTGAGTAAAACGAAATTTGAGGTGACGTAAAGTGTGTCACCGGTCACCTCTAAGAAGTTACCGTGATTCGCATTGCTAAACAATCCTGCAAGACCACAATTCCGGTGCATCATGAATATTCTCGACATAGACTGGCCACTTAATTTACGGTGGAAATCGCGAACTAGGCTCCTACGAGGTCCCAAACATACCCGATGACACGGTTCAGCGCGTATATGTCTACACAGCAGTTCATTGAAATTGGCATAGGTGTTCAGTCATTCATCATGCAACGATCAACATTTAGCTACGCAATATATAGATGGTCAGCGAGAAAGGTGGAAATCGCCTCAGTAGGCAGAAGTAAGTGGGAACTGAAATGTCGCAAGTTCAGAGCAAAAGGATGTGTACGTTTGAGAGCAACCAGTGTGCGGTATAAACGATACATTCCGTTCGTCGAATTCACCGTGGTCACATAATTCTTCAGAGTACGAACAGGTCGGTATGTCACAACTGTACGCTATCAAGTAGAATGCAACCACGATATCGTGAATGATTATTCCATTGGATAGCATGTTGCAAAATCCTTGCATCCTTCCATCCAGATCCAACTGAATTCTCAGAGATGTCAGGCACTATAACCGTCTGCGGATAGCAGTCTTCAGACCGTACTCAACAAATCGTCAGGAAAAATGTCACATATCAGCGAACCAGTCGGAGACGATAACAACCAATTCGCATGAGACAATATTTCTGAAATTCACTCTTTCGTAGTGTGTAGCAGCAGGGTGAACTGCTCTTTAGATGCGCCCCCAGAGATGGCGCAGTCCCGATGGCGATTGAGAGTGGTGTTGAGAAATTCAGACATCCCGCTCGGTGCATCGGTTCCCGCTGGTCCGATCCAACTAAAATCAACCATTCTATTATAAGGAAACACGAATTAGCTTGATTCAACTGTTGTAAAATATCTCCGAGTTCAGCCACCATCGCAGCTGTTCGGGGTTGAATCAGAAACTGAACGTTGTGCACTCATGTCGACTGTGGATAGACTGACGAACACTTCAGAAATACACCGAGACCGTATTAAATAAAACAAGTTCACGGCAGCTCTGGTCAAAGTGACGTCCGGCAGACTTATTTATACGTGTGGTGGAGATGGTGGTAACAACAGGCACAAAGAGAGAGAGAGCTGAATTCAGATTGAATGCATATGATTTACCAGAAGCAGTCGGCGTTCAGACCAAGTAATGATGGTCCCGTATCTATGCCAATTATTTTGTCTGTTTTAATGTATTCCTGTGTGTATCTGAGATATATCATGGGATGCAGAAATATCCCCAACATCCTCTTGGGCCAGAAGCGCAGCATCTCCATGCGGTCGTTTGGCCGCTGAATTCATATTTGCTCAAACAGCCAAAAACGGTATGCATTGGTGTGAAGAATTTAGTGTGACGTGTATCAATTCGGGCTTGCAGCCGCATGTGAAACCGTTGCCCATCTGTTTAGCCCAACAAGTCGTAACTACATTGTGATAAACGAGACATGTGCTGATCGTGAGTGCACGGTCGTGAACCTGATGAGTAAGTTCGCCATATGAGTCAATATGTAAAACGGCTTCTGTCTACAGCTGACTGGAGCGGATAGAAGCACACACGTCATGCCTTCCAATTAATTTGCCCTTTCAGGGCATCGGTTTGTAGCTCACCAGAATACAAACACGATGTCACTGGGCTGCCGCATACTCTCTATTAGAAGACGTTGCCATCAGTTAAGATCCGTTAGATGTATCAAGTAATGCGGTCCCAGAATGTGGAACAAGCTGAACTCCCTTAACAGACTAAGCAATCTGTTTGATTGCATTGATCCATAATTTCTACGTATACCATAGCAGACTGAAAAATTCACCATGTATTGCAGTCAACCACGTCAGCGGTATGTTTCGTCATTCCCAAATCGTGTTGGAGGTGTGTGTTGCACAAACTATCGATCGTCTGTCAATAATTCACGGGCTAAACCAACTCACTGTTGAGCGTGTAAGCAGTTAGGTGCGTTCTGTCATCGCACAACCGCATTGAGTAACAAGTTACATTATGGGCGTGACGTTCCCCTTCAGACAACTTATGTGCAAACTGTGTTTCCTGTACCTGGAAGCACGCGTCTCATGAGAAATAGTGCAAATCTTATAGTGTGGCATTTCACTGGCACAATAATTGTCAGAGAATGTAGAGAAAGTTCGAGGAGCGTTCACAAGTGCAAATTGATCTACGATGAACTCAAGTGAATATGTCAGTTTTGGCACAGTATATGTGTTGGTTGCTTAGTGACAGAAATGTTGATTTGTTACACTTCGTTCTGTGTGCCTGACAGCAAATAGTTAACTTGTTGCATATTCCTACTGTTCATGGTGACCATGTCACACTTGCACTCTGCATCCCCCTATCAACATCTGGACAAATAGCACCGATTCACTGTCACAATCGTCGTCAGCCAATGTGCATCCAACACACAACTCGTCTCGTATAACTGCCTCATAGTTGGTCTAATTCTGGTCTATTTGGACCGCGTTGTGTTGCACTGAACGGTGACAATTCAGCATCGGACAGTCTCTCGTGCCTACTGCATCCTTGCGCTTGAAGTCTGTAGGGAAAATTACGATTGAAGTTTGTCACGATCATCCTGTTCATTATTGTCCCATTTGCTACCGTACCCAAACAGTGCCGATTGCTATCTTCGAAGACTTACGCTCTGAGGAGCTAATTCTCTAAAGATATGACCAATGTGGATTTGACCATTCGTTCCACTAGTTGCACTCTAGACGTCGCTCGCTTGTTTCGAATCACCACTTCTTCTGATTTGATGATCCGGTTCCTGGTCCCATAGCCAGAACACAATTATTGGAATCACACAATGCCGAGGTTTTCAGAGTATCAAGCATGACCTGGCATAGATTCCGAAGAAACAACAGTCATTCTGATGGCAGGATGCAAGAGGTGCTCAGCCAACTTTTATCCGGAAATCGGTCTCCGTTGACTGATGGACAGTGGTCGTATTTGTGCTCGGAGTTGTATGCATCAGCTGCCTAGCGAAGTCAAAGAACAGCAGAAATACCGCTCGATTCGAGGTCCGCACCCACTTCTGAATGTTATCAACCGATTGCTAACCAAGCACATGTGAAAGTTGATGCGACGCTTGAGTCCACGCCTGTGAGAAACTGAGTGTAAACGCAAATTTTGTTGATTTAGCTATTGAGCAGTATCATTTGGATTTGTGTTGTGTGTCTTTCGAACTGGTTCTTCAGACGCAGTTTGCAAACTTTCGATGGAGATAAACGTGATCAAGGGATTGCACACAGAAATATACCTCAGCTCGGATTCCTATTATGTTCAGCTGCAGAAAACTTAGAGGATTTCTATCTCGGATTTCTATCCCTCGCATATGACACACAACTATTCAGTGTGGCACGCTGCGATCACCAGCAAGTTTTCGTTTCCACAAGCTTCTGTGACCACAGATTTTCTCTGCAGAGGGCGTAAAGTCACACCACGTTTCACTGCTGCCAAAACCTTTTGCTGATGATAGTAACAACAGAATGGTACAAACCAGCTAAGTCCGATGAGTAATTTTGCAGATTTTGTGAATTAGACGAGAGTTGGCTCGTTATGTTTCGCTGCGTTATTCATGCAGTTACCATTAGTTTGTGCTCTAGTGGAATGTCGTGCGGGCGAATGGTTCTTGAGAGGCATCTTAAACACAGGTCCTGTATATGTTGGAGCAAACGCCCTTGATGGCCTCAAACATTCGGAGTTTCCGCTCTTCAGCAACGGATACTGTGACAAGGAATGTCGTAGACTTATGTGACGGTAACTTCTCGGTACGTTCAATACTCCACATTACCGTGATATTTCACTAATTCGCTTCTCCATAACACAGTTCTACCAAAGCGTTCTTAACCGAACTTCGACTGGTTTGTTTGTAAACTGAGGAGATGTTCCATAGGTGTCTGTCACCCGTGAACCAAGATTAGCAGTGGTGTCATTATCCTGGCTGTTAGATACTTCTGAAAAGACAGTTCGCTGATATTCTCAATCTCCACGGTGAAAAACTATTATTGCCACTGGAGATAAAATGTATTCGCTTACGTACAGCGTACACGAGAATCATGCTGACACTGACGATCACGTTATCAGACGTCATTTTATACGATGCAATTCCACAAAATAAACATGAATACATAGATTTTGTCCCCGTTCAGATGAGTGACGTGCTGGCATAGAGAAACCATGGTGTGCAGAATTTCGATGTTTTCACAGTAAATGATTAAGGTGTTCACAAAAGATATTTTGATTGCGTCAACTGTATTTTCGTGAGAACTGAGGACAATTATTGCCAGGAATATATAAGGTGGAATCTCGAAGACTAGTCTCGGCGATTAGTGGAAGATTCAGTTGTCCGAGAATGTTACAAAGCCGCGGTAACACGTAATCGTTGTACACTTTTGGAGGTGTGTAGAAGTGAGCAACAACGGTATCGCATGCATGCATTTGTCGACGTTTCTTCTGTCTGCTTTTGGTGTCTTCCAGGTTTTCAAACTCAAAATTGAAACTTGTAATTAATGTGCCGATGAAGTTAACATTTGTCAAGCGGTGTGTAATTCTGTGACCGGGCCGGTATTTTCTCATGTCTATTAATTTTGTTTTGCCCATGTCACCCGGACTTTGCCACCTCATAGGATGCGTCTTCTTTTGTGGCTTTTGTCTAATCAGTTCGCATTTCAGCTACAGTGAAGGCGTTCTGCAATCTGTGGCAGGTTGCAGAAACGTAGCAACGATCTATCGTGCTCGTCCGGATATATGGAAAAGTTTGGTTTTGTGATGTTCAGTGTGGTTAGCATATCAGGCGTGACAATGCATGGTCACCAGTGGTTATTTACAAATATGACGAAAGAGGAATTTATATTCACCTTACGGAATAACGCCTTGTTTGGAAGAACACGATGCCTCAGTAGGTCTTCACACCGTTCTTCCGCTCCCGCTGACAACATATAACTTGTACTTCATGTAAACAAAACACATTATTCTTAGTGATATTCATAACAACAATGCTCATTTTCCGTCCGGTTTAAGCAAGGTACAGCCTTACACTGCTGCTTAAATCATTGCACATTCTTGCTTTTATATAATTAGCCCGCGGAAGTCGATAAGTTAACGGTTCGTGACCAGTGTGTTGATGGCATGGAAATTAGTAGGGCAGCAAGAAAATGCGATCCGTTTGGAGATCATTTCGTTCGGCGGTGGAAAACAGTGTGTGCATGCTGTGCGAAGTGCCTTTATGCAAATTTCGTACGCTTTGATCATGAGTCAGTTTGATCGAGGCGTCTGTGTCGGGGATTTTGAATGTCCTAAAAACTGTCCAATTAACCGGTGATGAAAGAATATCACTTTATTAATTCGATTTTTTTTCATGCCATTATTTCACCATCATTTTCATTTCTGGCAATGACTTACATACTGGCCGTGAATTCGCTGGTTTATGACCTAGGACGCTTTTCGTGAGCTTCATTTAACAATATTTACACGGTCGCTTGACGAGCTATATATACGCAAGAGTTGCGCCTGTAATTTCTCTTTGGACTGAGACGGTAGAAACCCTCTTTCGGGAGACCAGTGTTTTCCCTTCGTAGTAGACTTGGGTATCCGTTTTTCGGGGTTACTACAGCGCGTACAGTATTATTGCTTCGTAGGTATCGTTACAGTTCACTAATGTGCGTTCGCTGGTCCGTGATGTAACATTTTCACAGTCAGATGATAAAAAATACGTAATTTTGCATGGAACAGTTCTGATATCTTCCGGATATAACCACACGAAACTTGTATGAAAAAATGTTTAGCGCTGCTATTAAACTGTTCACTGAATTGAATCCATTTACACACTTGTTCATTGCACAAACGCGCCCCTCTTTTCCGAGAACGATAGAAGTACCGATTAAGGATACATTAGCCTACCGCGATACCCCGTTTAGATTACCGTCCGGATATTGGGTGCAAACATGTTCACGTAGGTTTGAAATGTTGTCAAATGATTTTCCGTCGTCGGAAAATGTCTTGTGTATCGAAAAGTTTACGACATGTAAGTGAGCAGAGGGACCATGCACACTAAGGGGATTCAGAATTTAGAATGGCCTATATAGACGCCTATATATACGGGTTTCATACACTTACTAAGGTGGCGGGCTGATGTTCCAGTTTGAGCTACAGAACAACACACAATCGTTAGATAATACACTGACCAGTGCGGTTAAGAATGCATCAGTGTGAACTCAAGACAAGCAGACTTCCTCATCGCTATGACAAAAGTCGTCACCTGAGACGGCGTGAGATTAATGAGTTGCAGGCTTCCATGATTAGCTGAATGATGTGTATCAGATGTGGTGTCTTCGTAAAATCTTGGGACTAAAATACGAAGAACGACTAACTTGTTCACAAACGTCAGTTCGAAGTCTAGTCCTGTTTTCTTGCGTCAAGTTTTCGGGATTATCGACCAGTGAGAAGTTGTAAGCCAGTAGGCCCTTAAATGTGCTAACTGTGTGTGCGTGTTGGCGCAGAAGAAAAGTGGTCAGACCGTGGAAAACGAATTGAAACATGCAGTTTTGAGTTATGAAACGGACCCTCCTGAGAAAATGCAGATTAGCAGGGAAAATGTGAGCACCTCACTTAGAGAATATAGTCTAATCGGACGGGGTTCATTCACTTAATAAGACTGCCGGCTGGTGTTCCAGTTTGAGCTACAGAACAACACACAATCGTTAGATAATACACTGACCAGTGCGGCTAAGAATGCAACAGTGTAAACTCAAGACAAGTAGAGTTCCTCATCGCTATGGCGAAAGTCGTCACCACCTCTTCAGCCCCGCTTATTCCATCCCATGAAACACTGTTCACAACCCACCTAATGCGTCGTTGAGCAAGGCCACGAGGACGATGTTGAGCGGAACAATTATCATTTCGCAGTAGCCGTAGATTGTCGCAACTATCTGCAACTGAGTCGACAGTTCAAGTAGACTTATGAACAGGTGGTGACGCCATGGGGGTGATTCAAATGCCATACAACCAGCGTTTACGTTATTCACGTGATTTGGGTGTAACTTAGCGACGGTGAAGTAGACTGTTTGGCTGATAACCATGCACACTGAATGACGTAGCGTGGATCGACACGTTAATGCAGAATACTCATTTGTGAGTATCTGATTTCGCAGTGAATAACAGCATGTCGTGAGCGTGTGCAGGCAATGTGGAAGCGTCAATGTGATCCTCTGAACCAATTGTCCGCGTGAGTTGTTTTGGAAGCGTCAATGGACAGATGCATAATTACATAATATCGTAAAATTAGGCAAACAATTTGATTTGCTCGCACGTCATTGGAGCCATACCTACAGGAAGAAGAACGTTCTCACTGAGATGTTGCTTGGTTGTGGTTTTCACACTCAAATTGAGAACTACGTCCAACTGTCATTTCTCGGTGACGTGGTGCTACGGATCTGGAGATGTAGATAGAATATTTATCTGGTAGATAGTGCCGGTAGGCATCATATCCAGCTTAGGTAGCCGAAGCTTACTGAACTACATACCTGCATATTATACTCCGGTATATTTACAATACGAAGAGCATTTCTGAGAGACAGTCGCCGGTGAATTTTGCTGCAGTTCGATAAGTGTACGGAGGTGTTGGGAAAAGAATGCAATACTAGTGTGTATAATATATTCACCAGTCACGTGGTCGTCCCAATTCCGATTCAACACAGTACATCATTCACGAATAACCTGCATGTTGACTGTCTGGCGGTGCCTAGACAAGCCAGAAGGTGTGATTGAATCAACACGAGAGTGTAGAGTATGCGAGCCACTCGACAAAACTGATACCCACAAAGCGCAAGTCAAACTGAATGCTTATCATCTGAACTGGCTGGATGCATTCTATCCCCTTCAGACAGATTTCTAGAATTTCGGCTATCATGCTCTGTTGTACAGCATCAGTAGGGGAAAATGCACAAGCACTGATTGGACGTGTGCACGTAGGCTTTCTTCGAAACTAGTTTTAGGCACATGTCTGGAAGTGGCACATATCTTGATGATGCGGCAAGGTGAGATAGTGTTATGCTGACTGCCGTAGAATCTGTTCACCTCTTCAGTCAGTATGCTTCCCCCACACGCAAGTTCGCTTCCCAACACCGACAATGAGGTTTTCAATAGATATGACTATCACGTTTCGTGCAATGTGTTCGTCCGTGTACCAACTTCACCGTTGCGTATCGGTGATAGAATTCGGTGCGAAATCCAGCACGTCAAGCGCTCACCTCCTTGACTCGGGCTGTTATACAGCGGACCGATTTTAATATTGGTCAAGGTAAACAAAATTGTGGAAGTCAGATCCTCTTCACGTCCCCTTACAAAATGTGCTACGTCTCAGCAAATAATCGGTGCCTAGGTGCAGGTTTGCGTGAAGCATGATGGATGTATTATTCGTTTGCAGTGGCGACGGTGAACTAATTGGAGTGGAGTGCCTGAGTGAACAGTTCAAAGAAATGTTTGAACTCCACATCGGTCGAGATGACACCAAGAATATTGTTAACCTGTAGTTGGTGGAAACAGAGTGACTACACATTTGCGCCCAGTTGCTCTCTTACCAACTGCCCCATGAAACTGCCAACCAGAATTGGACTCAGTGGCCAACCAATGGCTACATCACCAATCGGCTGCTGAACTTCATCCTTGAAATTGAGCGATACTCCAAACTTTGCAATGCACAGAGAAAAGTACTCAATCATCTCAGTCTGAAATTGCGTCATACTGTGTGAATAATCTGTGTATTCTCTGTGCCAGGTTGTTCTACCTATCTGTTGTACGCTGAGGCTTCACCTGTCCATGTCAACTTGTCGCATTCGACCGGAGCACTTCCTAATCCACACATCGGTCCATATCGCATTAGTTTGTCACGGTGAGACTGGACCTTGACGTGGTGTGACGGCTTGCGCATCTGGATGATCTTTTGGGTTAAGCTGGACAGAGTTACTCATACCAGGCAGGCCAACAGGTAGAGGTCTGACAAACCACAGTCTCTTGGTCCTCCAGGTTAGGGGTTCGAAGATGGCTGTTATCTCTTCCAGAAAGAGCTACTATTTCTGGTGCACCGCCATCCACCCGCTGTCTTGGTTGAGAATCCCAACAATCGTTCTCCTGTCTAGGTCTGGGTGTCCTGGTAGTATCTCAGCCGACACAAAACCATAAATCCTCACAACATAAACAATTCCAAACTGCACCGGCCGTCTCGCAGTATACACCGGGTCGCTCTGTCTGCTTCATACAACAGAGTGGATAGGCAAAAAACATGCTACTGATGACCCCTCTCCCACTGTCCCATCAAATTCAGTTCTCAGGCCCTCCCGACCACCAATCCGACCATTTCTCTGCAGGTCTCACGGCGGATATAATTATTTATAGTTACACTGTGCCGATGAGTTCCAGCTCTCGCCACTCTGTCCCAGGCCTCCCTCGTCCTGTGCTTTGACCTAGAACGCAAATTAATATAGGTGCCTTCAACGTTCGTACTCTAAAACCGATAGGTCAACAGGCTGTTCTCGCACGAACGTTAGACTCGTTGCACGTCGATATTTGCTGTATCTCGGAGACTAGAATCCGCAACAGTAGTCAACATATGGAATTAACAACACCCGCACTTTCTTTCCGATACTGGTTATACACTTCAGGTGACTGTCCAGCCTCCGTTACCGGTCAAGCTGGAGTAGGTATGGTCCTCAGCACGACGGCTGCAGCTTCAGTGATAGATTGGATTCTTGTTCATAGTAGACTTTGTGCCGTCCGCTTGGCAGGTTCTGTTAGGGTCGGTTCTAGACGCAAAACTGTCAGAAATCATTTCGTCGTGTCTGCTTATGCTCCAGCTGACTGTAGTGACTTCAGCGTCAAGGACGTTTTTTAATCGGATCTGGCCGCTCTCCTCCGGTCGACACGTGGTTCTGATATAGTCGTTCTGGCCGGAGATATGAACACTCAGATCGGCCGCTTTGGTGAGGCCATATATAGTCTAGCTGGCAGGTTTAGGATAGCATCACATCGCTCGGACGATGACGGGCGACTATTGCAGCTGTGCGCAGAGCATGGGCTGTTTCTAGCCAGCACTAGTTATAGGCGTCGTGCATGTAATTGCTATAATTGGCGCCCTCCCTCTCTGAAACAGACTCTGTCTCAGATAGACCACATAGCTGTTGGTTATGAGTGGCGGGGTTCCATTCAGGACTGTCGTTCTTATTGGAGCACGTACCTAAATTCATATCATACGCTGGTTTGTTGTCGTTTCGCACTCACTTTTGCTGAGCAAAGACCCCACCGACAGCAAAGATTGACTGTTGAGAAACTGACTATACCGTCGGTAAGGCATAGGTATCAAACTAGATTAAAAACCTGTCTTGGTGGTTCTCAGTCCGAAAATCCTGATTGCTCCTGGACCCAGATCATACAGGTCATTCGTGAAGCAGGTACGTTAGCATGTTGCAGAGGAGTAAATGGAATGAACAAACATTTGATCTCGGAGAAATTCCTGGAGTTGTTAGAAGCCAGACGGAACATCCCTCCTCTAGAAGAGATGTCCATAAGAAACTGAAACTGTTTAAGCTTATCCGTGCCACTGGTCCCAGGCGACCGTCTGTCAGTGAAGCTATCAGCGAGACAGATGGCACATTCATTTATACTAAGTCCAGAAGGTTAGAGCGGTGGGCGGAACACTTTGAGAGTCAATTTAACTGGCCTTCTGCTTCTACCGCGTTGCCGCCACAAACTTGTAATGTAGTGCCTTGGTCGGTAGACTTGCGTCCACCCACTGAGACTGAGGTCCGCAATTGCACTGCGGCTCTCAAGCGTAATTAGGCTGTAGGTCCAGATGACCTTGTGCCGGCACTTTTCAAAGAATGGGGAGAGGCGTTAGTAGAGGCTTTGACTAATTTGTTTCGACTTGTGTGGACGACGGAAATTATCTCCTCGAGTTGGGGCCACTCGATAATAGTTCCTATATTCAAGAAAGGTATAAGGGGCTCTTGTGAAAACCACAGAGGAATTAGTTTGACCCCAGTCATTTCTAGGATTCTAGCATTCATTATACTTCGCCGACCCATTGCAGCTCGAGAGGTGAACATTAGGGAAGAACAGGCAGGGTTTCGCCCAGGGCGGGGATGTATAGATCTCATTTTTGCTTTTCGTAAAATTCTGGAGCGGCGTCATGTATATCGCCGGCCAATAATCGTTGTGTTTCTCGACTATGAAGGTGCGTTCGAATCAGTGGATCGATCTACACTTTAGAGTCGCTCCAACGCAGAGGTGTGCCGACTAAGTACGTGAACATACTGTCGGCACTTTATTCTCATAGTTCAGCTCAGATTAGGGTTTACGGTGAACTGTCTGACAGTTTCAGCACCATGAGCGGCGTACGTCAACGCTGTCCGCTGTCACCAGATTCGTTTAATTTCGTCATAGATGAACTAATGGAGGATTATCTCCTGCACTCACCAGATGCCGGCGTGGACCTTCTACCTGGTGAAAGACTGACTGATCTTGATTATGCTGACGACAAGGTGTTGCTGTTTGACAACTTTCAATCGGCACAATTAATGCTAGACGCTATTTTGCGTTCTGCTAAATACTTCGGAATGCGCTTTGCAGCCTTAAAATGCAAAGTGCTTCTGCAGGACTGCTGTGATCACGTAGATTTGATGTTATATAATGTATTCATGGAGGTTGTTGACCGGTTCGTATACCTGAAAAGCTGCATCAGCGGCGGCGGCGGCGGTGCAGGTGTAGGGAATGAAACAGAAGCGCGTATCTCTAAGGCTAGGGCGGTATTCGCTAATTTGAGTCATCTCTGGCGACAGAGGGTTATTGCTCTGAAGCTCAAAGTTCGTGTATGTAAGACAACGGTGAGGGCCGTATTAATTTACAGCAGCGAAAACTAGCCGCTCAGGTTAGGAGACGTAAACCCTCTTCAAGTATTTGACCACCGATATCTGCGTTCAATCGCTCGTATCGGGTGGCATAAGCGTCTAAGTAACGAAGAGGTTAGAAAGTGGGTGTTTGGTAGTGATTGTCAAACGAGTTCTTTTGTTCAAACCCTACGTTTACACAGGCTTAGATGTTTAGGTCATGTATTAAGAATGCCAGCTAGTCGTCTTCCACACCGAGCACTATTCGCCGTCACTGCGACCGACTGGCGTAAGGTGCGAGGTGGAAAGACAATGACCTGGCGTAGGGAAATGAAGTCGTTCACCAAGGGGTTGGCCACTGTAGATCGAGTTCGTCTCCCGGACTGGGGCCCTCGCGTCTCACAGAGTCGGTGGTTGGAGACTCTGGGTGAGATGGCGGCTATCGAGCTCAGTGGCGTGAATGTTGTTGTTTGGCCGAGTTGTCTGTGAAGTGAGTGCATGTAATTACGCGAGGCATTGAAAGCCGTAAGTAAGCTGTCTCGCTGATGACGCCTTACTTTCACTTGCAGCTCGGTTGTTTGTTTGCAGGGTGTAGGCATCTTGATGTTGAATCTTCGAATATAGCCGTAGTCATTTTCAGTGGTTAGGTCCCTTCCAGTCCCCTTCCTTTTGCTTCTCTCTTCCTCTATGAGGTTTGCTTTTTCTTCATGGTTGTGTGGCAGTTAGGCGTTTGTGTTAACCAATGATGTATTACTGTCTGTGGTGATGATGATGAGTCTGTTTACTCTACTGCTGTCGGAATCTCATTCCGCCTATCGGGATCCTGCAAGCTTTGTCGGTCTAATCCAAATCACTCATTCCTACCACACCAGCGACTTCTTCTATGCATTTGGGTAGAACATCCTCGCCTGTGTGCCGTGAGGTTAAGATTGAGGGAGTGTAGGGTAACGGGTGTCCGATGGGCTGCTTTTGTTCCACGGCAATTATTGCCGGCGCAGCCTAATTCATATTCGTGCTATTGCGGCTGCCGAATGGAATTTCGTATGAGATGTGCTAGTGCAGTGAGGTAGAGGGTCGCACCACACCACTCACACACCACTATTCATTAGCAGTACGGATCGAATTGGTTGCGGGATAAATACTGGAGAGATATGGGAAGGATCATTAGAAGGCAGAATGACATAAAATGGTTTTCGCCACATGACGGAACTGAGACATGGTGTCTAAATCGACTGGAGTATCTTCAGAGGAGTGTGGCATGCAAATGGGTGTTTCTGTTCGTAGTCCCATTGAGACGTTTAAGTCGTGTAATGGTTTCCAAATAAACAACTTGTGTGCCATCCACCTTCTCGGTTCACAACACTAGTTGATTCAATGAATTGCCGAATTTAGCCTCAGTTTCGAGTTGGTCGTCAGAGCTGCATAGTGGCCAGGCTGTCGCTTTCATCCTAAACTTACAAGTGTAAACAAGACAGGGTGTTGAGAATGGTGTGTTGGTATTCGAAAGATGCACCGAAGACAACAGTGACTTTGCGACAAGCTCATTATGTTCATGGACCGATAGAGCCTGTCCTTCTAGAAGGCAAGACGAAGGACACCGTCATCACCGACATGGTGTTTCCATTGCACGCAGCTAATCTGTCAGAGTCAGGAACGGTCGAATAGGGGCAATGTGGTAAAATTTCACATGAGTAAACAGCATTTCACAAATTTATGGTAAAATTGTCCGGACAGTGATATCGTGCATTAACAATTCATCACAGTTTATGGGGAGATCGGATAACGCGGACGGTGTGCACAGTGGTCAATACAACATAACGTATAAGGTATGTATTGACACACAGGACACTCGCCAAGGCTTATGTATGCAGTTCAAGTTAGAAAGCAGCCCAACTTTGCTTACACACGCGCAAAATTCAAGAAAGGCACCAAGGTTCTACATGTCACGCCAATGTGGTTCTGATCACTGCTTCTCCTAATGGATTTATGAGGAGCTGTGTGAGACAATTCAATCATTCCAAATGAACTTGGGTCGTACTGCCTTATACACCGGTGGCCCCGATCAACAATTCGGAGTCAGCAGTTTCAGGGTACAGTCTCCATTCTTCTTTTCTCATCATCATTCAAAATATGATAGCCCACACACGTGAAACTAGATGTGCTTTCCGCCAGTAAGGTCGTACCTCGATACCTGAACACTCCTAAGAGATCCCAGTTAGGATATACCGCCCTGTGAATTTGACTCCTCCGCGCATGTCTGTTGAATGATATAGCTGATCTTGGTTGAAACGCAAACCCAATCAACACAGCCTACTGGATCAACACAGCACACAAGTCGTTTATTGCAACTAACATACATGCTTCTGTAGAGTGCATATTTCAGCTGTTAGCTTTCTGGATGAAGAGGATCTATCGGTCGGCAGATAACATTCAGCAGTCGGTATCATCGTTGAAGCAGACGGTATTTATGCTGTTCTTTCACTTCGCTAGGCAGCTGATGCATACAACTCCGAGCACAAATACGACCACTGTCCATCAGTCAACGGAGACCGATTTCCGGATAAAAGTTGGCTGAGCACCTCTTGCATCCTGCCATCAGAATGACTGTTGTTTCTTCGGAATCTATGCCAGGTCATGCTTGATACTCTGAAAACCTCGGCATTGTGTGATTCCAATAATTGTGTTCTGGCTATGGGACCAGGAACCGGATCATCAAATCAGAAGAAGTGGTGATTCGAAACAAGCGAGCGACGTCTAGAGTGCAACTAGTGGAACGAATGGTCAAATCCACATTGGTCATATCTTTAGAGAATTAGCTCCTCAGAGCGTAAGTCTTCGAAGATAGCAATCGGCACTGTTTGGGTACGGTAGCAAATGGGACAATAATGAACAGGATGATTGTGACAAACTTCAATCGTAATTTTCCCTACAGACTTCAATCGCGAAGATGCGGTAGGCACGAAAATGTCTGATGCTGAATTGCCACTCGGTCCACTCAGTGCAGAAAACGCAGTCGAGATATACAAGAATTAGACCAACTATGAGGCAAGTATATAAGACGGGTTGTGTGGTAACGGCACACTGACGGCGACTGCGAGAATAAATCGGGACTAGTTACCAATAAGTTGATAGAGAGACGCACGGTACAGACGTGGAATGGTCACCTGAAGAGGCTAAAGAGTAGCAATGTGCAACACGCGAACCATTTGCGGTCAGGCAAACAGAACAAAGTTCAACAAATCAACATCTTGTCATTGAGCAAACAACACATGTAACCTGCCAAAACATGAGTGCAACGTGGATCACTTTACCCTTGTCCACACTCCTTGAACTTTCTCTACATTCCCTGACAATTATTGTGCCAGTGAAATGGCACACTATAAGATATACACTATTTCTTATTAAACACTTGTTTTTACGTACAGAAGACACGGTTTGCGCATGAAATGTCAGAAGTGTGACGTCACGCTCATACTGTTACTTGTTACCGATTGTAGCTGTGCGATGACGGAACGCACCTAACTGCTTACGCACTCAATAGTGAGCATGTTTAACCCGTGAATTGCTGGCAGACGGTCGATAATTTATGCAGCACACGCTTTAAGCACAGTTTGGGAATGACGAAACATACCGCTGTGAAGTTTGCAACTTGTTATGAGGTACGTAGATATTACGGAACAATAGAACGAAACCTCTGACAACAGATGAAAGCGGTTTCTAGAAACCGCGAAACCTGTCAGTCGCTGAATCACTATATAGAGTTCAAAAGCAACTCTGAAAGTATCACCATACCAGCCAGAAATGTCAACGTGATTTGTCATGGAAATCAGTGTGTAGATCAACTGACTCTGTTAACGTTGTGTGACTTTCGAAAATGCTCATGAAACGAGTCTTGTTCATTTTGTTTCTAATCAGCCTGTTTCTCGTCTACTCCCTAAGGTTCACTGCTTTAAATTGGAGGATGAAATGTGGTAGACATGGATTTTCGGTAATTACCCAACACATAACCGTTTAACTAACCGAACCATCAGACTTCCATACGCAGCAGGGTGACGAAAACTGCCATCAAATATCCGGGTGTACCGGTCAATCTGTCCGCCCAATTGGTTGAATGAATTCAATCGCCTCTTGGAAACTGCGAATCCCGGGCCGCATAGTTATGTAATAGGGTGAACCTGAGCATTATAGAAATTAATGAACTCACTGTGAAATGTACCACTGTTTGACAAAACAACGAAATGCGAATTTTTGGCGATCGATAGAGATGCCGGTTTACCACGTATTTTGCATACAAACCACACTGTGTTTAATGTCATAAATTATTTTCTTGTCATACACGGCTGCTTGCTGACTTAACCTGTTTTCATATTCATAACTGAAGTCGCATCTATTTTCTCAACTATCTTTCATACTAGTTCGCATATTTTCCCTCCAACTTCTGCGTTCTGCATGATAGGGACTTTCTATTCATCCACCTTGGGAATTGAAACAGTTATATCAATCGCAAACTCTTCAGTACGTCATTTTCAACGGGTCTGATTTTACCGATTCCTTCGTGTCAGGATCTAAACTGGACAAATTTGCACAGAATCGTAGTCTGTCAAGAATCCCTCATCTGCTGAGAAGAACTAGAAATGACTACTTACCATAAACAAACGAGAGTTTGGAACTACACAAGAGCGCTCAGTTGCGGATGTCATCGACATTGTGGAAACCAAGTGCGCTGTAACTAGGGTTCAGGAAAATGAACTCCTTCGCACGTACCAGCCAGGTTCGGATCGATCGAACTGAAATGCGTCGATGACTGGATGAAAATATAAGCATCCTCGAAGACAGTTGACATTTTGACCGGACTACATGGCATACCCTGTCGACTTCATTATAGCCCAACTGGTCACGTGTCGCCAGTCTGTTCCAGCTAGCACTTCAAACCCAGTATTAACCCTGATTAAGTATATATGGCCCACGACATGGCGTCCTCTGATTTGTCTGCTTCCTTGCTATGGGCATCGCCAAATGCGTAAGCGGTCTGGTCTGGTCTGGTCTGAATAAGCATTTGCGTCAGGATCGAAACCTTATCATTGAAACACCGCCGAACACACGAAATGTTCTGAATGTTTTGAGTGCTCGACCGATGTCAAACCTATTCCAACATAATAAGAACTCACGAAACATTATCAAGGTGGTTGCTGCATTCCGACTGCCATATGTTTGGACATAATGGCGAAGTTCCGCAATCAATGTCAATGTTTGTGCGAACGCACGTCGTTTTTCATGACAGGCTGAGTTAGTTTGATCGCAATTATTTCAACCAGTACTGAAGTTTAGGCAACGGAATAACACAGTTATTGTCTACACGTCTCGACCGATGTGCATGGACGTAACGTCTCGAAAGCTGTCAGGGCATTGTTAGTCAGTGGAAAATCACGATTACTGGCTTGTGTGAAGTCATGCTTATCCGAATATGCCTTCTCGCCTTTCCGTGCACTTAACTGATTGAGTTGGTATGGTCCTCGTTAGGTAGTAATTGGCGAGAGTGCATGTACGGTCAACCATTCTCTGTACCGTTGGTCTGATCCACGTAATGTGCATGTTTCAAGTTTTTGGCTGCAAACAATGAAAAATTGTTATCGTATCGTAAATTATGCATCGTGTTGTTGCGCAGGCGAAATTTTACCTGCGTTTGTTAACGCACTGAGTGGAGAGATCTATGCAACCAAGAATTAGGTTCAGACGGGTAACCAACTCGGACAATTTGTTTCGAGTTATCTGTTTCTTATATGAACAGGTTTTCGATATCACAGCAACACTCCACATTATGTCTGAGCGTTTTATCTACCGCCGATCAATCGAGCGATTGGATAGCTGTATGAAAGTGTTGATTTGGATGCAAATTAGGATGGAAGCTATTGGTAACATTGGACGTCCACAGAAAATAGCTAAGGCATATTTCGTTATCGTGAAGAAGTTGAGTGATCAGAGAGAATACGTAAATACGACAGTGTTTTCTGAAGTGAGATGTAGAGCGTTCTGGCCACACGTAGACATGCAACTAACTTCCGACGTGAGTCAGAATTCCACAAGTCGGGAGGCATGGTCTAAGTGGTTAATCAGACGGCGAGAAGAAAATAATCAATAGTTTGGGAATGCTGACTACCTGAGTAGCCACATTGTCAATAGATGTTTCTTTTTTGGCGCACAGGAGGATTATGACGTCTGATCAGCGATACCTTGATAAACTGGGAAGTGTGTTCCGGTTGCCTCAAAATATTGTAGAAAATGCGTCGGTGAATTTGACCATGTGTCATGTTTGTATTGTATGGACTATATGCCCTGTAACCGGTGGTGTTGGGTGCAGTCTCTCAAGCATTAAACAGCTGTTTACCGTCTCCAGCCATTTAGGAAGAGCCATTCACTTACACGTTCTCGATACGATCAGCCAGTTTTCTGTTTGTCTTCTCCATGCAACTCATACTGCAACTATGTAACCATTCGCATAGTCAATGATATGTGACAGACATAGATTGGTTTCTTCTAGCGATGGAGGCTGGTAGGGATCTGCACCGTCAGCGGATCTAGATGCAATGACTGTCAGATGCTTCATGTCTGTCCAATTCCTAAGCCATTACGTTCGACCTGTGAACTTTGGACTCTTGTGGAAATTTATTTACACATCTACGTGCAATAGTGATACACTATATATTACTTCGGAGAGCATGATTTGATTCACGTATTCTCGTTGTTTGTTCCAGGTACACTGGGGTTTGAACGAGAGGCGATAGCTGATTTTTCCTGATTCTCAGATTTGTTTGTGATATGTCAGCAGTTTGCTTGTTTTTCTTCAGCCTGTCCGTTGCATGAGAACGACTTCTTGGAACGCGTTGATCAAATTGTCGTCAGTTTTGCAGGTTACAGCACTCAGCTATTCACATTGTTATTTTCTCAAGGTCTCGAAAACGATTGCGTTTGATATAACATCCAGGATTTCCTGGACTTCTGTATTCAGTACAAAAGGGAAAAATTGTGTGTGTATGTGATGAGCCACCTCGGTTTCGTTAACAACTTAGTTCAAAACCTACCAGGTCTGTAATCCATGTCTTGTTAGTCATTCTGGCAGTAGGTTTGTGCTTAGCACCAGCAAACGTGTGAATGACAAGTGAATGCCTTGGTTTTATCAGAAAAACAGCATCTCTTAGTAACACTAATCGTAATTGAATTCAAGGTAGTTTCAATTCTCACCAATGCGTTTTACCCCATGACCACTTATGTGCTGAACGGTTGGTCTAAGTATGGCCAGATGAGCCACAAGTGCGGTCTGCAATCGTCCTGGGATCATTCAGAATTTATGTAGAAAGTTTGTGGACAATCCACGGATACCTCAACGCTGGTGACCACAGTGGTAGATGCTGATTAAGAAGGCCGAGAACACCAATGTGACTAATTGTAGTAAAGTATAAGAAACATGTAAATGAAGGCGAACCTCAAGTTAGATGGGCCTGTCCGTGTTCTAAGTCTTGTGGGATTATGCTTTCATCTACTGCGAAAACATCTCTTAAACCGAATAAGATGACGTGGCATGTACGTTCCGAAAAAGCTACATCTCTTTCGGGGTGCCTTGTCAGACCACCTAATCTGGCCAGAATGTTGGTACGGTTATATTGCGAACTGGACGTGAAAGTGCTCATTCTACGGGAAGCTCAACTTCTCCGGTCTGCTCTAACGTTACAACCAGTGGAACGGCTACTTTGTCCAACGATTCGTCCTGGAGTCTTATACAACAAAGTCTGTCCCAGTCATCGTTCTAAACCAAACACCTCGTCTAGTATCGTTGGGTAATGAAACATGGAATCCCTTGTGACGCCTGAGTTGAGTATTCCAGTTGCCAAGTATTCCAGTGCCCGGTTGTCTTTTGCCTCGCCGGATCTGCCGCCGAATATCCACACGGCAAGATAGCGTAGATCGCTGTGAAATATGGCAAACCCATATTCTGGATGATGCCACCTAGCCGGAAGTTGCCATGGACGTTGCGATGGACCTTTGATGTGCCCAGACGTTGGTAGAGGTATTGAGAGTTTGCATTTTAAGCATGTGCATCATGCATCTTGCAACACAGAACAACGTCCAGAGTGTGATCGGAGAAAAGATGAAGAACCATTATGCGCCAGGAGACCAGAAGCTGGTCAACGTATAGCATAGTTACACACTCCCATCGTGTGCAGACCGTTCAAAGGGAAGTCGTTTCTGACACCAGTGAGGAACATCACTGGATCTTGGGGCCGGGATGATAAAATCTCGCGATCACGCACGCTGAAGAGCCTTCTGTGAAGGGATTGGATTGGACGAAGGCATCGATACGAAGTCAACCACTGATTCGCAGAAGTCTACGGCCAATCAGTGTCGAAAACACGAACAGACTTGTGTGTCAGCGCGGGGACCAATCAGCACGGCACGCTGCTCTAGCATCGGATTTTGTTATAACGAGCACCGGAGTAGAACAAGTTGTTTAAGTGCGTCACGCGTTGAAACAAACGAGCTACAACCGGAGTCGAACCGACCAATGAGAAAGCGAGAGCGTCAACACCAATTGTAATTCTCCATTTGACCGATGCGTCTAGTCTATAAAATAACCAATAAAAACTCAATAAACCGAGATTTGCTTTGTGCCACGAAGACTGACTTTTGCTTTCGTTCCGGAAGGTAGCGACTTTTCAACATGGTGTCAGATGAGAAGAAGAAAACTGCAGTTGACAGAAGGAACACCATGACGAACCCATTGACGATTGTTCCGCCCGAACCGCTGGATGTGAACAGCACGAACAGACTTGCGGACAACTGGTGTTTATGGAAAGAGAAGTACGAAGACTTTTGCTTGTTGGCCAATCTTAAAGAGCAAAGTAAAGAATATCAGCTGGCTATGCTTCGACATGCAATCGGAGATGGAGGAAGACAAATTCTGGAAAATCTAACGTTCGAGGACGGAGAGGACAACAAGGAACCGAACGTGATCATTCGGAAAATGGATGAATATTGTTTGGGACAAAAAAACGAAACGTTTGAACGCTTTCAGTTTTTTGAGAGGAATCGACAGGCCGGAGAAACGATAAATCAGTATGTTACCGTTTTGAAGAAACTGGCAAAATCGTGCAATTTCTGCAAGTGCATAGGAGAGACTCTCATCCGGGACAGAATGGTCATCGGTATTCAGAATTCCGTTATGACGAAGAGACTGTTAAACATCCCAAAGTTGACGCTAGCTCAGTGCATCGACATCTGCAATAGTGAAGAGGCAACGGAACAAAGGATGACATCTTTGAACGCGGACCACGGCCTGGTATTAAACGCTATGGACAGGGACAAAGAACGATTCTTGATGATTTCGTGCCAGTTCTGCGGTGGAAGACATATTCGTCAGAAAGAAAAGTGTCCAGCATTTGGAAAGACGTGCATGAAGTGCCGGAAAAGGAACCATTTCGCCAGACAGTGTAGATCGCCTACGGTCAGTCGGGTCGACGAAGATGATAGCGAAGTAATAAACCGGCTCAACGGATCAAGAGGACAGAAAGGAATCTACGCAGATTTGCTCATAGAAGATACAAGAAGGAAATGCCAGCTGGACTCCGGTGCATCAGTCAATGTCATATCATCAGACTGCATCAAGGACTCCAACATACGCGAATCAAATGCACAGCTGAAAATGTGGAATGGTGCAGCGACAAAGGTTAACGGAGTTGCGACACTGCCGGTCACGAATCCGAAGAATGGGAAGATTTATATGCTTGATTTTTTTGTGGTCGATCGGGATTCAACGCCCATTTTAGGTGTTGATGCCATTCAGTTGATGGGTTTCATAACCGTTAATCACGATGAATTTCTGCACAAATTAGCCGATTTAGATGTTCTTGACCAGTATTCGTGTGTTTTTGATTCGACTCTCGGTCACATGCCAGGCCCTGTTAGTTTATCGGTGGTTAGTGATGCCGTCCCTGTTGCGTTACCGGTTCGGGGGGTTCCGTTGGCCATACGAGATAAGTGCAAAGCGGAATTAGACCGACTAGTTCGAATCAACGTGATTGCTCCGGTAGAGGAGCCGACCGATTGGGTCAGTCAGATTGCTGTAACGTTGAAAAAGTCAGGTGACATCCGGTTGTGTATCGATCCCAAGCCATTGAATAAGGTACTTCGAAGAGAATATTACCGTCTACCAACCATCGATGACATTCTGCCAGAATTGAATCAAGCCCAATTTTTCACAAAGGTAGACCTATCCTCGGCGTTTTGGCAATTAGAACTTGACGAGCAGTCCAGTTACTTTACCACATTTGGAACCCCCTTTGGACGTTTTCGTTGGTTGCGTTTGCCTTTCGGACTGAAGGTTTCCAGCGAAATTTTTCAAAAACGTTTAATCCAGGCACTTGATAAATTGAAAGGAGTCACGTGTGTTGCAGATGACGTGCTAATTTTTGGAAAAACTTTGGAGGATCATGACAGAAACCTGGAGGAGTTTTTGAAGCGCTGTATCGATCGAGGAATTCGCCTGTCGCGCAACAAAGTGGCTTTACGAGAAAAAGAGGTCACTTTTCACGGACATTTGCTAACATCAAGCGGACTCAAGGTAGACCCTGAGAAGATAAAGGCTATAGTCACATTGCCAGCTCCTGAAGATGTGAAAGCAGTATCACGACTGAATGGTATGGTCAATTATCTCAGTCGGTTCCTTCCAAACCTATCCGACATGATGCATCCGATCCGCATGTTGACCCATAAAGGAGTGCCATGGAAATGGGAGGAGGAACAGCGGGCAGCATTCGATAAAATCAAACGAGTTATTACCGAGGCCCCTATATTGAACTATTACGATCCAGCATTATCTCTGGTCATTCAGTGTGATAGCAGTGAAACTGGTCTGGGGGCGGTATTATTACAAAACGGAAGACCAGTGGACTACCGAAGCCGGAGTCTTTCGTCTGCTGAGCGAAACTATGCGCAAATTGAGAAGGAAATGCTGGCTGTGATATTCGCCCTAGAACGTTTCAGCACTTATACGTTCGGTCGGAAAACAATAGTTCACACCGACCACAAACCACTAGTTTCAATAGTGAAGAAACCGTTATCTGCTGCACCGAGAAGGTTACAGAGAATGTTAATCAGAATGCAAAAATATGACGTCGAACTGACCTATCAGCCGGGGACTCAGATGCACATAGCTGACACTTTGTCCAGAGCTTGCGAAGAAGGTTCCTCCTGTGAAGAGCTTCATTTTGACACTATTGCGGCTATGGATTACACTATGACGGAAACCGCACTAATCACCGACCTAAAAGAAGCAACGGCACAAGACGTCACGTTACAACGTCTGGCTGAAACAATTAGAAACGGGTGGCCACACGACAAGAGAAAGTTGCCCGAGGAATTAGCAGTCTTCTTCAGTGACCGCGATCAATTTATCCAGGAAGACGGCTTAATATTCAAGGGAGAAAGAATCGCAATTCCAGAGATATTTCAACGGAAGATGTTGGAGCACGTTCACCTGGCACATACGGGAGTGAATAGCTGTATCCGGAGGGCAAAGGAGCTCTTCTATTGGCCTCAGATGTCGAGTTCCATAAGGGACTACATACAGAGCTGTAATGCATGTCGGGCTATTGACTCAAAGCAAACCAAGGAAACGATGTTGATGCGTCAAATCCCTCAAAGACCCTGGCAAATATTATCGGCGGACATCTTTGCATTCAACAACAAGCAATACTTGGTGATAATAGACCATTTCAGCGATTTCTACGAGTTAGAATGGCTGAGTTCCACTACTTCCAGCGCGGTCGTTAATAAACTTCGAGCCCAATTTGCGCGCTACGGTATACCTGAGATCTTCTTTTCCGACAACGGACCACAGTTCATCGGCGCGGATTTTAGAACGTTTGCTGAAAAGTGGGGATTCGAGCACCGTACAAGTAGTCCGTACTACAGTCAGTCAAATGGTAAAGCCGAAGCGGCGGTCAAAATGGCAAAGCGACTGCTGCAACTGGCCCAATTATCTGGAAATGATCCATATTTAATGTTATTGGAGAAACGGAATACTCTTAACGAAACTATGTCCCACAGTTCCGCTCAAAGAATGTTGGGGAGAAGAACACGCACGCATTTGCCGATAATAGGAGAACTACTAAAACCCCAATCGCCGAACGTAACTGAAGTGCACGATGATTTGAGGAGACGAATGCTAACCCAAAAGCGATACCACGACAAAGGAGCCCGCGACCTACCGGTTCTGCAGGTAGGCGATAAGGTATGGGTACAGTGCGTTCCAGAAAACCCACGGCGATGGGTAGAAGGAGTGGTGGTGAGGTATTGCGGTTATCGGTCATATGAAATAGATTCCGGAGGAGTACTGAAGAGGAGGAATCGGGCGCATCTGAGAAAAAGAGTAACACCGGATGAAGACCTCATCCTTAAAGAGAAGGAAGTATTATCACGAACCAGGAGAGGATTATGTTACGAAAAAAGGAAGGATGTAAAGGGATTGGATTGGACGAAGGCATCGATACGAAGTCAACCACTGATTCGCAGAAGTCTACGGCCAATCAGTGTCGAAAACACGAACAGACTTGTGTGTCAGCGCGGGGACCAATCAGCACGGCACGCTGCTCTAGCATCGGATTTTGTTATAACGAGCACCGGAGTAGAACAAGTTGTTTAAGTGCGTCACGCGTTGAAACAAACGAGCTACAACCGGAGTCGAACCGACCAATGAGAAAGCGAGAGCGTCAACACCAATTGTAATTCTCCATTTGACCGATGCGTCTAGTCTATAAAATAACCAATAAAAACTCAATAAACCGAGATTTGCTTTGTGCCACGAAGACTGACTTTTGCTTTCGTTCCGGAAGGTAGCGACTTTTCAACACCTTCTGCCCTCGTCATCTTTTCGGTGGTAGTTTGTTTGAGGGGTAGAGTTTAGTGAAGTAACGATGGAAACGCACGAAGTGTCATGACAAATGCCTGATTTGCTCGGCAACAGCACCGTGGTAAAATGAGCTGTTGGGTGTTGGACTTCTGAATTCTGGATGCTGTTTCCTGTAGGGAATGTTGTGTGCAACGGTACATTTGCCTTGCCTTTATGTTCGGTCTTGTATTGTCTTGAGTCTAATGTGACTAAAGTCACAGCGAATGGCCCAGCGATTCAGGCCGTTATGCTGTGGATAGTTCATAAATTGTAGTAAAGAAATGCCACCCGTGTGACCGCTGATCTTAAACTTCCGGTTCGTATGGTTTGCAGCAAGCTAGTTGTCTGAGAACTCTGCTTTTCATACAAAACCACCTTTCATATCCGGAAATCAAACTTTTCCACGTGGAATTACCAAAAGTTCCCAGAACAATCCGGAGGTGACCTGCGCTATTGCCCCACCAAGTGGACCTTCGTTCACTTTTCACCCTTATGATCTCAAGTACCGTTGTCTAATAGCCGTCCGTCACGCGTCTGATTTCGCGAGAGATCACCACACACCATATACCTGCCCTATATTTTTATTTCAGTCACACACGTTTTGGATGAACAAAATTGTTTTTTACACTCGTCTTTTGACTTGACGTGGGGACAATTAGCTGGACAGTCGCGTTATTGTTAGCATCAAGGCGTCTCAATGCGATTAATTCGAATTTCGGAGTTTCCGCTCATCAGCAACGGATACTGTGACAAGGAATGCCGTAGACTTATGTGACGGAAACTTCTCGGTACGTTCAATACTCCACATTACCGTGATATTTCACTAATTCGCTTCTACATAACACAGTTCTACCAAAGCGTTCTTAACCGAACTTCGACTGGTTTGTTTGTAAACTGAGGAGATGTTCCATAGGTGTCTGTCACCCGTGAACCAAGATTAGCAGTGGTGTCAGTATCCTGGCTGTTAGATACTTCTGAAAAGACAGTTCGCTGATATTCTCAATCTCCATGGCGAAAAACTATTAATGCGACTGGAGATAAAATGTGTTCGCTTACGTACAGCGTACACGAGAATCATGCTGACACTGACGATCACGTTATCAGACGTCATTTCATACGATGCAATTCCACAAAATAAACATGAATACATAGATTTTGTCCCCGTTCAGATGAGTGACGTGCTGGCATAGAGAAACCATGGTGTGCAGAATTTCGATGTTTTCACAGTACATGATTAAAGTGTTCACAAAATACATTCTGATTGCGTCAACTGTATTTTCGTGAGGACTGAGGACAATTATTGCCAGGAATATATAAGGTGGAATCTCGAAGACTAGTCTCGGCGATTAGTGGAAGATTCAGTTGTCCGAGAATGTTACAAAGCCGCGGTAACACGTAATCGTTGTACACTTTTGGAGGTGTGTAGAAGTGAGCAACAACGGTATCGCATGCATGCATTTGTCGACGTTTCTTCTGTCTGCTTTTGGTGTCTTCCAGGTTTTCAAACTCAAAAGTGAATCAAGTAAGTGGTTTTTTTTCTATTGAATGTAACATTCGCTGAGCGGTGTGTAATTGTGTGGTTGGACCGGTATTTTCTGTTGTCTACTAATTTTGCTTTGCCCATGATGATTGTCATCCGGACTTTGCTACCTCATAGGATGTGTCTTCTTTTGTGGTTTTCGTCTAATCAGTTCGCATTTCAGCTACAGTGAAGGCGTTCGGCAATCTGTGAAAAGTTGCAGAAACGTAGCAACGATCTATCGTGCTCGTCCGGATATATGGAAAAGCTTGGTTTTGTGATGTTCAGTGTGGTTAGCATAACATGCGTGACAATACAGGGTCATCAGTGGCTGTCTACGGAGGACGGCGAATTGTAAATTCATATTCACCTCACTGACCAACACGTTCTTGTTTGCAAACACGCGGTCCTCAAGAGGACGATCAGAATTAGGAAATGAATTGCAATCATCCAGAATTGTCACATTAATTTTCTGCGATCTTTTCGATAACGTCAGATGCGGACTAGTTAATTCGTTCGAAAATACCCAGTGAGAACTACAGAGTGGCGAGCAAGGCTTGATTTCTGCGTTGGAGCACACGATAAATGTGAAACCAATCACTGGGATGAGTCGGAAGAACGCTCAATATGGGGTGTAGACGGCTTGCTTGTTAGCATTTAGGCAGCCACTGTTCCAATTCGTGGGATTGATTGATTGTTCGCCAGGGAATTCGCAGTATCCGCACGAGCTTCTTCTGAGCACAGAGATCATGGTTGCGCAACCGGATGCTACTAGCTTCATCAGCGGTCAGCATTCGGAATGTTACCATTTTTGACCGATTTCTAGACGCTCGGTAGACAATCTGAAAATCATCTTTCTTACTAACAGGATGATTAGAGTCGGTCAAGTGAGCAAGAATCGCGCTTGAAATCGTTTTACTCAAACCACTGTTTAGCCATGCAGGGTGATGTTTACGCGCTCTGCTAGAAAATCGCCCAGCAGTACGATCAACATATGTATATATGCGTATATATATATATATATCTGTATATATGCACGGCACGAACAAACAAATGAGTACACACAGCAATTGATTTCAGATGATGGTGGTTTTCTCACAACTGAACAACGAACTTCGATATGTAGTTGTAGAAATCCGCGTTCGTGTACGTGGCAGATTCATGATCCGCACTTCTCTGTGCGTAAAGATCAGTGATTTAATTTGTTAGTCTTGTTCAAGGAAAATCACATGTTTGGGTTGCTTTACTTAGGGCTCGCGCGCGGTAGCCTACTTTCTGAAATCGTACTGTTGACACCTCATCGATAATGGTACTTGAGTTACTATTCGTGCATCAATATCCCGTACTTGGGTGACTTGGAGGTTTCAGAATTACCAGTAAGATCACACTTCTAGGGCATGAAGTCTGGAGTACAAGCATCTCTGTCGTCATCCCCAGGCAACCACAAACTGCAGGATCGGTAGATCCATCTTCTAGTTCGTAAATGTTTGCTGTGAGACAGCGTTTCCGGCTGAGCTGATTCGAGAAACGGAGGTTTGTTTCATAACATAAGACTCATAAGCTGTCCCTTTGAACTTTAAAACATAGAGTTCCCCGTGTCCGGTTCATCTAGGTGACGAGAAAATATACATTGCGAGACGCAAACACCTCGTTTACTCATGTCAGCTTATTACACAAAATCTTCAGCTATATGGGCTGAGCACACGACCACAAAACACGAACGTCACATGGGTGTAATCAGAGTTCACTGCCGTGCTGACGAAATTGATTGCGTCAGCACCTTTTGCCAATAGTGAGAGCCGGTGCGTGTTGCATAATTAACAATGCCTCGGAGGACATCATTTTAGGGTTTCGATTGCGCACTAGTACTATGAACGAGGTAACAGTGTCAAGTACATGAATTATTGCGATTAGGAGTTTCACGATGGTAGATGTCGAATTTCCGTTCGAGTGTTCCTATGTTGACCTGTGTTGGGTCACAGGCTTCATTTCACACTCTAATTTTACTCTACTTACACATATACAGTAGTATAGCTTAATTGAATAGGTTAACGTGGATGGTCAGTTCACTTTAACCGTTCTCATGTGTCAGAGGAAGGTTGTACTGGTACGCACGGTCTTGTTCCATGGATCATCAAAAAGGCGGTCGATGACATGCGAAAAGTGTAACTTTTAACACCGACCTATTGATAAGTCATTACAGATAAGAATATGTTAAAAGCAATTGAAGCCACTGATTGATTTTCCGCAAAACAATGTTTACAGTTTATTTCTAACGAAAGACGTGCAGCTTCCAAATTGTGAATTTGCAAGATTCGTGAAGGTGAAATATAATTTCACTACGTAAAATAAACGTACGTTTTCACGCGCCTTCACGCATGTTTTCACATTATAGGATGAATACTTGTGTTAATATTTTGGTGACTGTTATACATTTTCCGGGATTAGGGGAACAGGAAGTCTTCCAGTGAAGCCACAGTTGTCTTGCCACGATGTATTCGTGTCAGGTGTCAGTTGTGCCAAACTGCTTCTTTTGATCTATGCTTGGACTTTTCCACTTCGACAAGTGCACCAACCTTTTACGGCTTGCTACCGACTGATTCATTATACGATCGGAGATGACCGAACACAGACATTTCAACCTAGACCTCGGGGTGTAGAGGAAATTAGCGTAACCAATCAACAAAGCATCTTCCAACGTTGACCAATAGAACCTGGTGGTGGGATGGCGGGATAAACAGTGTGCAATGTTTCCTGGGATGTTTCTGGCATTCGTGTTGCGATAAACCACGATGGGAGATAAGTTCACCGTGGCACCGAAAACACTGAAATCCGATTCCTTGTGTGATGAGTATGGGCTGGTTGTCGGATTTCGGACTTGCCCCACTGATTGCGGGCACAGACCTGAACGCGTGCTAAACTCTTTATAACATTGAGGACCGGTGTGATACGCTGGCTGGTTTAAGCTGGAGTTTGCACTGGCAAGGGTTAATGTCTCGTCAGCTGTTGTCAAAGAGCCGGCGGGGTTTCCTCCTGGAGATTCCCTGGCAAGATTTCTCCTGCCACATAAACCGTTCATAAACTCTACTTAGTGGCTGTCTACCCTTTGTTATATTATGATTAATTTATTTGGTTGCCGAGTGACGACAAACGCTGGAGTATAGTAATGAATAGATGGTGGGTGAGGACTGAGTTGCAAGAGAGCTATTTGCATGTGAACTGTTAATTATCTCAGTAGGTGTCAATGGCGTTAAGCTTTACTCGAATCAAACAATGAATGTTTTAAGAGTGTTGACTGAATGGGAGATCTGTGCACAAAACTGGTGTTTACTTACAAGGGTTTAGTCGATATAAGATGAATAATTTTGAAGTTATGGCAGCAAGACATGTAACATGGTATGGATTTGCCAGTCAACAAGACCTCAAGTCTTTTGTAGAAAACAGACAGCAGGCAGTAACAACCAGTTAGACATGGCCCCGATAAATGTTGAAAAGTGGGGTTTTAAATATTATCGTACGAAATGAGCAAAAGCTGTGTCCGTGTGGCAGTGGTGAATGGATTCAGTGTCATTTTCATGCGATCAGTATATATAATATGAGTGATATACATGTCCACAACACGTGGAATGAATGTGTTGTGTGCGACGTTGTCCGGGAAGGCTAAACATGGTTCCTAGTAAATTGGGCAATGTGCCACGACATTTTGTCATTCCTAGAACAACCCTTTCTCCAAAATATCGTACCATTCCATCGTACTTCATAACAGATGATTTATATATCCACTCTCTTACAACTTCTAACAAATGATTTTGTTCAGATGTTATCTAAGAAATTTCATGGCATCTACTCATACATGAGACGTATCGAGGATACTTATGACAAGACCATGTATAGATTTTGATAACCATCTACTTCATATAAGCTGACCGAAATATTCACTATGTAGTGTATGAATCACAAAATGAAAAGTTGCTTCTAAACTAGGAAGAATCGTACAAATCCGGAATGTGGGAGTTGTGTGTCTTTTGTTAAATTGAGTTGTTAATATTACTTCAGAGTACATTTCATGATTTTTTTTCATTTCATTTTATTATTCACCGGCAGATTTAACATTCATGAGGAGTGAGGACAAACAGTGCACCCTCTTTGAACAAATCTGTTCGATCGGTGCCTATCGAATAAGCTGTCCGAAGGTTATGAGTCATGAGAAACAACCTCTTTTTGTATGGTGATATAGGTCGTGGCTTTGGTAGGCATCAAAATAGGTTCACACTTCCAGCACAGAAATTCGAAATGAATGTGGATTCGTTCATTTAGAACCTGATACATGGCTGGTATATATGAGAACATCGAGTGCGTTTTGACCTGTAATCTGTGGATTACTTGCTTGATCGGACGTCTGTTCACACTTTGCCCGCAACGTAGAGCATAGGGTAACAGGTAGACCTCAGCTGCTGGGGATATGAAGCTGGAGAGCCAGGCTATCAAAGTATGTTTTTCAGCAATGTCGAAAAGCGCACAATCACGAAAGAAATAATGAACACGTTATTACTCTATGCTTAATTGGAGAAGAGCAGTTAGCGGGTGTGCTTCGACGCGTGGCATTTTGCCCGTGTGAATTGGGTTTCCACTGTGGTGCCTGCAATGCACAAGAACTACATCGGTCACACCAGTAAACTTGATGAAATGTTTTTACTGTGTTTCACTCATTTCAGAACATTTTTTACGTACACTTTGGAACACGATGGGAACGGCGAACATTCTTGTTGCCTTCCAGTTGCGGTCAGGTGATAAAAATGGGCGGGATGTGCATTCTATGTTGCTTAGAAAATTCGGCAGGTTCCCACATGTCTCCAAAGATGACCGAGTTAAACTGGTGATCGCGTGAGTATCAATAGTGTGAAAATGGGGACTTGGTGCAAACCATGTAGGACTAATCAGCAAATGGAATACTTTTGGATATTATGTGATAAACAATTAGCACAAATAGATCGTGGAATGGCCCGGCGAGACAGCTGAAATGGTACACAAACAACGTGATGGTGACCCTACTAAATATAGTAGGAATGAGCGTACGTTTGCATACTGGGTGAATTTCATATCCAACGATAGGCAAGACAGCAATCAAACAAGAAGGTAGATCAATATGTTATTAATATCTGTAGTACTGTTAGTAGATTTTAATTCGCGTGACATGCTAGCACATCAACCGACATATTTCAGTCAACTGCAGCAATTAGGAATTCGCGAAAACATTGACCGTTCCAATTTCATTAAGCTAACTGCTGGTCCTCCGCCACATCGCTCAAGAAACTGCTCATCGACTGTCACAGTACATTCTGACACATGTGTTGGAAACGGATAATATAGGTGGTGTAAAGAATAAATACTCAGAAATTCAACACGGATAGCACATAGTGCAAAACCACGACCAAATGTACTCATTAGAATATTGTAACATGCAGGCCAGCCGACTCTACTCTGGATGCTCGTGACTTCGCGGAACAACCTTCGGCAACGTGGACGCACCAGGGGACAGCGCTCTTCCGAAGTAGGGGTTCGAACATCAGTTCTGAAAAGAGAAACACTACGAACAAACATGAGCCGAAGGCCCAGTAAGCCATGCACACGACTAACACAAACGAAAGCTAAAACGGCACCGACAACACAGCAGCACGCCCCGTTACACAACTCAGATTCAATTCGCGCGCTCGCTGGTTTCTGTTTCGCGTTACACAGCTCCCTTCTTCGTAAAGCACAGTCCCCTGTGCTCCAAACCCTCTACAAATCGGCTGGTGCTCATGTTGCCAGGTTGGATAGAGTGCCTGCGGGCCCTCTCCTCGTTTTCTCGTAACTTCATTTTTTTCTGTACCTTTTTCCATCTCGACAACTTTTTCTTTAATCCTGATAATATTCTCTTTTCTGATACCTCTACACTACATTACGCTACTTCTCTTTTAACTTCAGTACTCGTTTTTTCCTTCGTGACGCAATTATTTTTGTCTCGGCACTTCATTTTTTATCCTGGCAGGGTCGTCAAAATGTAACATGCAGGCCAGCCGACTCTACTATATGACACAGAGTCACGAACATCACAATTGCCAGTGTCTGTTAAATGTATGGTAAATATTATTTCACACTGATATGCAACACAATATTTTCTCTCGTAACTTTCCTCACCAACTACAATGCATTACTGCATACATCAACCTGACTATTGAGAAGCAATGTGAATAGAATAGTGTAATCACTTATCTCCATCGCACTCCTCAGTCATAAAATTTTCCCAGCTGGAGCGAATGTTGCTCCAGCTGTCACTGTTCTCCTGATAATCTGCCTACCGGCCTTGAAAAATTAGATATGTCGGATGTATACTCGCTGGCAATCGGGGCATCATGCCACTAACAAGGCTGGCTTCCGTGGATTCGATGCTGAATCATTTCAACTTTAATAAAACACACTGGCCACGAAGGTCGACTACTACACAGCGTCTCCTTCACCTTGCCAAGGACTTCCTGCGTTCGAGTTCCCATAAGCCAGAACTCACATGGTCTCCGTGTTTAACATTTCAACCAGGTTCAAACAGAGTACGTCGGCCATGTAGCTCTGCAGCTGGTTATTCGTCGGCAACCTTTTGTGCGTTTGTCAGGCTTCGGTTAGCCAACCTCCAAACCCCCTTCTAATACACCCACGTTCATACGGTGACCTCCTCATTAGTCGATTTCCTGATCAGCTGGCAGATTTGAAACGTGACCATACATCAACTCAAACGGTGAGTTCTTCGTCGTTTCTGAGAGCGAACAACGGTGGACCAACGTGATCGGTGACTTCATAATTTACCGTGTTGCTGGAAAAGATACCTATGTCATATGCTGGTTCGTAAGAGATAACATCTTCTATTGCAATATATCTTCAATAATGCAGGAGGAATACACGTTACCTTATGCTAACATTTAGTTTACCGTGGTCTGTCGCGAAACGTGCGAGTGGTACGACAGACAAGTAGAGATTCACAGGGTATGGACGAGCATTCATTCAAAACGAGTTTTACGCAATTAGTTGCGTTCAATACAGCTTTTTAGATAATCAGACGGACCTTCCTCAACATTCTGGAGTAGTCTTTGAAAGAAATTCACTGGGATATCAACTGCTGGGATCGATAACCGGAGATCTGAAGTTCGTTTCAAAGGGTTATCACCTTCAACTAACGTAGAATCTTAATCCTATCCTATTCAATTTCCTCGCTGTTTCCGGCAAGATCGGTGTTAGCGCTTCTCACTTGTCATCTTCAAGCTCCACGGACAGACTGCGTGGGCACGGCCATAACTGGTGGAGTACACGTCGTTTGAGAAGTGCTTTTGTTTATATAGCTGGAACGAATGTAGCTCAACGCCTTCGCACTGCGCAGTTGATTGATGGTGTGAACAACAAAGCGTCGACTCGATTAACGAGAATTGCAGTGACTGAAGGTTTCCCAAGCAGTCAATAGTGTTCTATCGGCGACTAAGTTAGTCAGTCTCGTGGTTTCTCCCTTGGTAATTTCAAAATGCGTTGACATTTTCTTTCCGGTTTTGGGATCAATTCAGTATACGGAGCTGGTCAGTACATCTGTTTGATTTCACGTACATAGCATACTCCTAACGCAAAAAGTTTCATGGAATCATATGAGGATAATGACATTTTGCAAACCTTTCCCCGGGGTTCGTGTTGATTGTGATTAGTATTGTTTTCTGACTAAGAGACACCCAATTAACTGTC
Organism: Paragonimus westermani; assembly: GCA_008508345.1. Classification (NCBI taxonomy): domain Eukaryota; kingdom Metazoa; phylum Platyhelminthes; class Trematoda; order Plagiorchiida; family Troglotrematidae; genus Paragonimus; species Paragonimus westermani. Next base: position 24,974 of record QNGE01000693.1, on the reverse strand, counting down.
ATTTATTTAATGAATGGATTAGGTGAAGGTGGTAAACTGTTCTATCCTTCCTATTCTATTCAGAAGCAGTCACTAATGAGGAGACCGGAACAGGATAGCATTACCAGTTTGCATTAGAGAATGAGGGATTTTTGAAAAACTTTGCTTACCCCACGATATTCCCTTGGTTGACAATCAACAAAATTGGTTCAGACATTGATGGCTAGTACGTATCTGTATAACAGTCTGGTAGACAGGGCAATGCGACGAGTGATGAAACTAATTACAGCCAGTATTAGTGGGAAGGACTCAAGGTGTTATTGTAGACTGCCTGTGCGCTTTGTTATCAAAGTATACCAGTCAGGTCTCATTCCGTCCAGAATGCACGAATCAGTCTACTTTCGAACTACCGTGACTTCCACTAGAGATTTCCAACGAGATTTCACAATGAAACTAGAAGTTCATGATTCTTATCTTGCATGTACTATACCAGTCAACATTAATTGGAAGCTTTTATCGACGATTGGAAAGGTTATTCATACTGAAGTGAATCGGTCATTATGTTATGCAAATCTCGCTCACAAATGACAAAGCTCTGAGCAGGTTGCGGTCGTTTTACGTTTTATTGTGTGATCCAGCACTCAAAACTAGGCATCATATGCGCCGCCTGAATTCATCCCCGGGATCATCACATGTGTGCATGGTGGTCATCCTGGAATAGTGCAACCGAGATGCAGAATAAGACATTAATTTTGGTGGCCAAGAGTACCAACAATGATGGAGGAATTCGTGTACAGTTCTGGTACATTGTAGAAGGCTGATAGAAGCTCCAAGCCAGTTTATTCATTAACATCATTCATAACCTATAGACTGCGTGGATCACCACAAGTGAGATATAAAATAATGCATAAAATACGTACATATAAATTCTTTTGCTATAAGCCATATCCACTTAACTAGTGGCCAGGTGGATAAGATACTCGGCGCGCAACGCTAATAAATAACGATTCGATCCGTCATTTAGACTATATCCACCGAAAAAGTCTGAATAGGGACAAAGTCAGTTTTGAAGTAGTGGTCTGAGTGTAGTAGTTATGCTCTAGTAGATACAATGTTATCTTCCCGGATCCCCTGACTAGAAGGCCCAACTATGAGCCAACATTGTATCGAGCCTCCTCCTTGCCAAGACATACCTAAAGACGACAGTCCAAAACTCAATCCCCGATGTTAGTGACGGGCTTACCCAACCTGGAATTGTTGTGAATAATGTGCAAAATGTCCCCGTCCTATCACTGCTGCGTGTAGTGAATTTGTTTTTTTTTTTCAATATGTGATATCTGAGGTGCATTGCTCATGATCTGTCTGTACCTGTCTGAGTGGGAACAACCATGTACCCCGTGTCGATAAAAACTTAACGGCAAGTTCGTTCGAGTTATCAAAATGGCGGAGTGCGTGGGCATGTACACTAATGCTCAGGCGCATGTCGCTCGAGTGGTGGTTCTGTGCATGCGCCACTTGGCTGTAGTCAACCCTATTCATGTTGAGCAGTTGATTGACCGTGTAAGGAATGCAAGTTAGACTCATTTAATAAACAATGCACTGGATGAACAGAGCTCTTTCGGCCAACAGTGTACTGTCAGCCGTTAAGTTGGTTATAGCCTCGTAGTTTTACGTCTAACATGTTCAAAATGTGTTGACATTTTGATCCTGAGTGTTAAGCCAAATAGTCCCACCTTCCAGTGTCTGCATTTGGCGCTCAAGGGCAAATGTTCGAGGTGTGCCAGTTTCACCTGGTCATCTGTATTTCGCTTGATAGGCCCCCCTTTATTCTGCTTACTGGCTTTAGCTTCTTCCCGTCGGGTGTCAGCAGCATATGACCCGCAATCAGTCGAGCAGCCATCGGCTAAGTGGGCATTCCTCATGTAGCTATATAAGGTATGGCGTTGTATGTCGTTGGGGTGCTAAGTAAAGTGTCCTTCAAAAGTTTGTCCCACACGCATTCGTTTGGGAAGATTGCGTACACTCAGTATTACGAAATTGGCATCCAATGCCAATAACTGTTTCTTCGGACAGGGCAAATCGAGAAAAATATATTGCAACCATTTCGAAATTACTGCTAAATTTGTCACCCCACAGTGGAGAGCTTCAGACCATCTGGAATAAAAACACATAGCATATACTATATTCCTTTGAGGTGATGATGTGTTTGTATATTGTTTAATGACATCGATTTAACCCTTAGTCAAAGGGACTTTAAGGGACACTACATGCACTGAATGGGTAAATTATTCGGCCGAAAACTTCTGTATGATTATTGGAAAATGGAACATTAACCGAATACCAATTCCAGGTGAAAGATCAGACTCGGACACCAAAATTAATCGCGACTACTGGCCTTCATTTATACTAGGCCAGGATGTCTTTCATAAATAGTATATTCCAAGGACAAATTGTAATATGAGAAAACAAAGTACTCCAGAAACATACTCACCAACTGTTGGTAACTTGTCGTACAACAACACGTAGTAGCAGTTCGGACCAAATATAACTTTTGGCGGACAATAAAGGTGCATTTGCGGACATCCGTAAAAAGGAGTTCATGCTTTGTACTGCTTTTTGTAAACTTCGGAGATGTGAATGACCGATTAACAGTGTTTAGAACTGAAATCATTTTCCACTCTCTGGTGTTTTCATTTATAACAGTATTTCCAATGGGAAGGAGCTGAAGCCTAACGGCTACTAGATTCTGTTGACGTCTATCAGTTCCCAAATCTAGACACTGTTACCAATTGGCCAACATGCAAAACTTAACCCGCAGCGGGACTAGCACACATCAGTCGCAAAGCACTCGTCTTACCACTGTAGGTCTTACTGTGTTTCTAACCATTACACGTCTCTTCTATAAACATATCCGATGTCAGTGACGTTGAGGGTACATGTTGGAATTACGTCCGTCATTCTGATTAGAAATTGCAAATATCTATGAAACACCTAATCAGTGTGTCAACGTCATTATATCTTGTAGAATTAAGCTGAGTTCATACCGCATGTGTCTGGAATTGTGTGAAACACACCCAAACTTGCCCTAAGTCTGCCGATCAGTGTGCGTTTCACAACACACACGGACAGATGGTTTAAGTAAACATTTCGAAAGCAAACACTGAAATCATAATCGCACCACACGGAAGATTCACCTAGATGGAACAGGCGTATTGCGGATTAGACATGTCCAAAAAAGGAAATATTGTGCACTGTTGGCAGCGCCTGGTTTCAGATGTCACAGCAGCCAACGCGGTTTCGTCGCGGTGATCGACACGAGATTTCCAGTCATGTTTTCGTCATTCCATGTGAGTTGAGAAAATGACGATCTATTGGACATTAGAATGACGACGATCTATGACTACAGGATCCAATTTTCACGCGGAGAGACAGTGGTTCCGTTTAGTTGTGTGTGTGAGGCTAAGCTGAACTACACAATTTTGCACAGATTGATGAAATTACATGGTGACTGCTGCAATTAATTCTACGCACGTGCGTCACCAACGACATGCGTTTCTAACTTGGCATCACATCGAACACCGCTGTGTACGACATACAATGCACAATGAATTTGAAGTAAACAATAGCTCGGAGTTTGTGCCAGAAAACACGGCAGGGTTTGCTGGTCACATTGAGGCTAATGCCAGACAAATATTCCAGACAGTCCACGCTAAATTGTAGGGGCTGCTGTGAAGGCAGGATGTTTATGGTGACCAGGACGCTCTCTGTATGATGAACTGTGCAGAAGAATCGGGGAATTATATACCTCGTGGCTTGGAAAATGCTGTTCACCACTCCAAATTGCATAATGACCGGAGCAGTGCAACAAAATTGCACGACCTACTGTTAGTTACACAGGTCTCTGATTTTCCTCAGAAAATCATAAGGTCGTTCTGAGATGAAGTTGCCTGGAAGCGTGTTGAAGGAAGCCGACCATTAATGACCAATTTGAAATTTTCCAACGACAAGCTAGTCGGAATGTAACTTAAAATATCTCTTTCGTCTGCAGTTATCACATATACCTCCGCAACCTTCGGTTCAGGGCAGTCGGCTGATCCTCGAATTCACTCATGAGGTTTTGACGTGCGCCACCGCGACCACATTCACGGTGGTTCCAATGAAACTGTTCATAATTTCGCAGCCTCCGCGGGCCACATTCAGAGCGGTTCAGGTAAATCTGTGCATGAAAATGTAACGTGCACCTTCTTTTCTAGACACTTCTGCAGCCCCCACAAGCCACATTCATGAGGGCGTAATTGTGTGATTGATGGAGACAGCTCCAGTCGTCGCGTCCAATTTTGCTCGAGCAATAGGTGTGAAACCATGCATCGAACTGAGAAACAGAAGCACCACGCCCGCAATCTTGTCATCAGTGGTGCGTACCACCGAGGAATGGCATTCAAATGTAAAACAACTGCATAGAGGCGCATTATTCCGTTGACCACTTTCTCCAATTCACCGGTAACACCCGAACACTATCCACCGCTCTCCTCTCTTCCACTCGATATAACCGATTATCTCCGGGTAGGCGTAACGGCTTTGCGAATTCTCATCACATATGTAGCGGGTGGCATCAGTTTTACCATCGGGATTGTCTTGTACATAAATTGCGAGTGATTCCATGCTGTATTGACCCCAAACTGGCGGTGCACGCCAGATTTGTGGCTGACATCCTAGAACTCAAACCATCTGTCGGATTTTTCAGTGTGGATGTGAAGGCGGCCAATGTGGCGCAAACAGTTCGTGTTTGGGCGTAATTACACATGATGAGCTGCTTGTGAACATAAAATGAACAACTGATTTGAGCGATTCTAAATCCCAACGTGAAAATTGACAATAAAATCAGGAGTTCTACTGGATCATCGACATTTCAGTGAGACCCGAGCATCTGTACTATCAGACTGTCGAAGTCTGTAACATCACTTCCAAATCCCTCATCGTCACACGACTCTCTGTGTTCTATCGTGGTGTTTCTAATCTTTGTTTAGATTTTACCACCCTCTCTCGCTACGGATGGTTCACAATTGCGGCATCGACGGGTGCGTGTTCATGTGGCTAGTATTACGACTGAACCGATGTCGTGCAATACGTATACGAACAGTTACCACTGAATTCGAATGGGGATATGCTTGAACGCACTACTCAAATGTGTTGCTCAAAGAGGATCCGGCGATAATAGTGCCCAGCTTTGGCAGTCGGTATCGACACTAAAGTTGCGGTCGTGTTGAGAAATTAATAAGGTATGATATAAAAGTGGTTGAGTGAAAATTTGGGGTGTCAGCGGTATCTACGTGTTTTCTTTCAACAAATTGCTAATCACAGGGTACATTTACTAACATCTTCACAACTGGCTTCAAGTTTCATCCTCCTGGCTCCGTGTAAATAACCGATTACGTGGATTACGTGATCCCACTTCTTCACGTTTCCTACTATGCACGCTAAAAATGCAAGACTTCTACTCACTGCACAGTTCTGTTACCAGTTAGTTAGCATGGTCTCCGGTAGTCTATATCAGTCTCTGGTGACCGATACATTTATGGTTCCTTTCGTGAACATACATTCAGCTGATCTGCACAGAAGATAAATGGATCATATAGTTACAATCTGTTGATCAGTAGGTCATTATTAACTTACGTGCGTGCATCTCAACAGCTCACAATGCAGTCTTAAGTTTAGCAGTCAGTGGCCATCTTTGGATGTCCAGCTCATCAGACGTAATGATGGTTTTATTCGTAGAGGTTCTCCCACAAAAAATGACGTGAACTGGCCAGTTATCCAGAAATTTCGAACTAGTTAGAAACAAACTTAAGATCGAACGAACAAAATCGCTTAGAGTTCATAAGATCTGTTTGAATGAGTGTATACCCAAAAATCTCAGTTTCTTTAAACAGATACTTACTCGAGACGATTGCTTCAAACATCCTGTTGAAACGCCTCTAAATCAATCGACTGCCGACCAACCGCCACAACTTTATTTTGAAGCCATTCTACATACTTTTGTTCTTCAACGGGACGATATGTCAGTGATGGAAAAACGAATACCGAAGTCAGCACCGAGCACTGTGTTGTTCACTAGCTAAGCTCACTGTGCAACTTCAAATCCAAGTATAGACTCATTGCCAGCACCCAACAAATCGTATCTCATTTATGAATTCAAAGATAAATGCAGATTGCTGTGTATAGTTCGTACAGATACGACAGACACACAATCGAACTCCAAAACACATTCCGGATTGACTCCTGATTACCAGAACTACAAAAACTAACATTACCGTTACACGGCACTTGCTCTAATCTGAACAAGCAGTAGACCCCTCTGAAACATCCCGGGTTGTTCGCCAGACTGTAGACAAAAGCGCTACAGCCTCTCCCAATGTTTTGGCTGTACACCTCAAAAAACCATGTTCCCGTGTCCAGAAGGAAAAGACGGTCAACTTGACACTACCTTGGTGTTCTTTTGAAAAGCAGTCAATCAATAATTACATTCACAATTTTGATGTCTCATTACTACAATCGAATTCTTGTTGGTTTTCGCGTTCCTTCTGTGTTCATATTTCCCTTGTTTTCAGTTTGCTTGTGCAAATCCAGTACAAATTGCTTGACTGCATTCTGTTAGCCACACTTACTAGTTGATTAATTTATGCATGACAATTGAAGCACTTCACTCACTTGCCAGCCAGCAATTCCACGTCTGTTTCACAATCTTGTCTGTCACACTGAGGAAATTTTAAATATTAAGATATTTCACACACATCCCTACATCTATGATTTCTTAACTGATCAGACCTACTCTACTAACTTGTCTCTGTGCACCAATTCCTTTGTCCATTCGGTTATCTCTTCTTGCAAGTAATTGAACGGAACAAACAAAATATTGCTCAAGCATACATACTAGACAACAATTTTGGCCTTAATCTCACTTCCAGATGCACGTGAAATTTCTAACGACTAATCTGATATTCTTCTTTTTGTCGTCTGTCATACTCCTTGCAGTCATGTTTACCAATCCGAGCATATGGTCAGTGATCCATGATGACTCAAACTACAAAGGCATCATGATCTGCGCTAACCAATGTTGCTTTTGTCTATCCGACAACAGCAAAACGATACAAAAATGATGTACACAGAACTGATGACCGGGTAGATGAAGAGAATGAATATTAGCTCAGAGAAACAATGTTAACGGAACGGTTACTATGAAGTGACTGACCAAGCAGGGGAAATTTGCATTAGTGCAGGCGTATACAACTATCTTCTGCGAGGTCCAACGTAGTGAAAACTTCACAGAACTGCAGGGATGACGTGTCCACTATAACCAGCGTGATTGTTATCTATTGTAGATTAAAGTGAACTACAAGACTTCTTAAAGTACTCTACATTACCGGTGTAACTGTACTCTTCCAACGTGGGTCAGGATTGTGGATAACTGCAATTGTCAGCTGGAGTGAAAATTAGCATCTCAAGCTTGCGCACGAATTTACTAGTCAGCCAAATGCCGACGTGGGATACCACATCTCCTAATCTATTTGTGCAGTGACGAAGCAACTCATTTAGGGATATAGTCAGGAACGATGAATTAATTTTAGAAACACCCATATGCCGACATTGATACGTGGTGCTTTTCATCATTGACACTACCTGAGATTGTGTTACACAGTAAAGATTCTGAAACCTAGGGCTGTCTCCTCCACCTTGTCCGGCGAGTCATTCACCAGAATAGAGATGATATAACGTACCTATTTCAGAAACGGGCAATAAACCTTTAAATTTGTCTATACGGGCTCATATGAGTTCTAAAACTGCGGTTGATCAAATCTAATGTGGCAAGGATATGCACTACTGACGAGCTCGAATGACAGCGAAACTTGAGTCTACTGCTTCTTTTCGAGAGAGGCTGGCTGGAAAGTCTATCTGAATGCGAAGGCTACAATCAAATGTGAGTGATGGTCAACTTGAAGATAATCCAAATCCTCGACTACTCATCACAAATCTAATGTATCGATTTCGGTTAAACTCTAGTTTGTGGCCTCTAAAAATCCATAACCATCCTCTCAGACCGAAACTGGAAGGTTCCAGCACTCCTCACATTAGCGTCGTACGATGCCTAATGAGAACTTTAAGGTCCATACGTCAACCCATGGATCAGCATTGACTGTGTAATACTCTTGAGTTTGGAAAGACCATTAGCAGCCCAAATATCGGTAACCAGTTTGTGCGGTCGTTTGACGTCGGCTGGTTATTCACAAACCTGCCATTAATGGATACCATTCCTCATCCATGTTAGAATGTGAATATGCCTGAGATTAGACCAACAGGATAGACTTCCTCTATGTAAGTGCCTTCACTATGTTACACACTCGACCTGCAATTTGGATTTGGAGGATCAATATATCTACCAGTAGAGTAGAGGCTGTAGCATCTTGCTCAGCGTTTAGTTAGCCGGTACATTTCTCAGCATACACGAGCCCAGGCAGTGGAAGCGCTCTCACGAAGGCTTTTTTTTACCGGTTTTAAGTGGTTGACATATTCTCAGTAACAGACAGCTCGAACGAAGTTTAAAAAAAGCCAATAGTAGCATGTAAGATGTCTTGCGCAATGACATTTCGTTCGCATCTCATCGGTTACTTTTGCGAAATTAACATACACTTTATATAGTTGGGGGGCAAGCAGCTAGGCGAAATCAATCTAGAAATATTTGAAACAGTCAGTCAGGTGACCAAAGCGAAAGCAGCAAAATGCAACTGATTGATAATTTTGATGCAATAAAGAGGTGGTAAAAGATACATACATATTGAGTTCCTCGGGCAGTGGTCAGACCTCGCCTTCTTGAACCTCGTGACCAAATAATATCACTGTTTGGTTCACCAGTTGCGATGTTACATTACTAATCCTTGGGCCAGCATGTTTAGTCCTGTGGAACACAGGTGAAACATACATCGAGTGATTCGCTTCATTGGCGCTGTAGTTGAGTACATCGTCTTCATGGGTGGCAGTATTGTGTAATCCGCTCAGCAACGTCAGCATTTATCGTCCGAACGTCAAACGAGAACAGTCCGAATTTCATACGCCTGAAGCGACACTGCTTTTCTGCCACACTGAGGGCTGTTTCATCCCGATTCAACTACCTAAGTGAAACCAGCCAATGTCCAGACCGCAAGTCCAACACTGTGAATATTCCGACGTTCTACAGCCTACCAAAACTTCTTGCTACCACCGGGAACGCGACGACTTTACCGACTGCAATTTCACTGGGCCATCGGAAGTCGGACACAAGATTGAACTTTCTCACTGATCCACTTTGCTAACAAGACGCAGAAAATGAACCGACTAGCCGCCTCCTCGATAAGTCCTTCTTTCAGTATATCATTTACTTGTCACTCGGTTTCCTGCTGCAGCCTCGCTGATATTCCTCTTGGACTGAATGATCGAAGTCGTTTTGCCCCGATGGGGATTTCACGTTCAACCCAGTCGCCATAGCTGCACGGGTCCTGAGGTCTGATAAAAAATATCGGAATCTGAGTAGTGCTTCATTCAGCAACCACTTGTGACAGACAGGAGTCACACAGGGTGCATTCGTTCCAATTTGTCCATGCTGCAGTTTGTGGCTTCTCACCAGTGGAACCACACCACACTTCGTTACCAGCTTATTACGCTTCAGATCAATTACGGCTTCACCTCAGCCATGAAGTTCCTCTCCCAGTGTAGTCTGACGTGCTTTGGGACAAAGTGTGAAAATCTCTCCGACTACGTGATCACCAACACAGACGTCATATTCTGCCAAGCAATTCACGTTGAGAGTGAACCCACCGACTGTTCAAGCCACCATAACACACAGCTGAACAACCCACTTGGTCTTGTCCTGTTCCGTGAAACCCCACACAGTGCCAACCAAACAGCACTCCGAGCTGTCAGTGGTTCATAGTCTAGCCCAAACTGCCGTCCTATCGATCACACCCACTATTGTGTTTCCATTCCCGAACAAAAGCAATGAGCGAATCGCCTATATGAGTGCGGTTATTTCCTGCCAGTATCCAAATTTTTGCACCTGCATCTCACGTCGCCACGATTTCCATTCTTCTTCTTTAAATTCAAAGCCACCACTTGCTGACCCAACTCCTCGATAGCATCTCGGAGATTGTCCAATCCACTTGGTCTATCCACCTTCAACTCCGTAACCGTCATGAAGTTTTCAGCCAGCAATAGTCGAACCGCATTAGTCAATTCCGTCAAAGTAATCCTGCCTGCGATGCGAACAATTGTTAGCTACTTTCGGACTGCTAGTGACATCGCCTCTAATAATTGCTCAATCAGCATGCGTTATTTCGCAGCCTGGTCCAACTCTGGCAGTGATTGTGACAACGCCAGTCGCAGTGACAAGGCGCAAACACGAACGTCTACTCCGGGATGCACTCGGGGCTCTTGGACCACCCCACTGCCTTTTGGACACCCTGAATGTTCTCGGTTGGTACAAAGTGATTTGTCCATCTAAGTTAAACTGTCCGCTGAGATAAACTTCAGGTGGATTGTAGTGTGTGCACGATATTTGAGGTTAAAATCTGTGCAGACGATTTTTCTTGAGTTTGTTCAAGAAAGTTGGGACAAACTGGATTTGCTTTTCTTGTAATCCACATTGTCAGCACACCTTTTAAACGAGGTTCCCTCAATCTGGTACTGAATGTCTCAGCAGGGAACGAACTTTAAAATGCTATGTGACGCTACTTCCACTAAATGTGAATCGATAAACTTGCATGTTGCAACTAGCAGGGGCCAGAATGTTACACATTCCATTCACAGTAGAAAACAAAACGTCTGTTGAGTGCATCCACGAAAGATCTGCGACAGACTGGCCACCTTTCTAGCTGTATGAAACAGAAAACTGGGCTGTGATAGAATATGTGTTTGTCAGCACCATCTGTCGTTTGATAGGTGTTGTGATGGTTGAGACCACCTCAACATACTCAGGTTTGTCACTGAGTTGCGCATAGTCGCTGCACCAAAGAACGTCAGCCAAAACGGCTTATTAAAACAAACTGTCCTATTAAATCCGAAACTTTTGAGATCCGGAGATCAAACAAGCCAAATTTTATATTGTGCTGAAAAATATGTACAAGCCAATATCTCACATTCACCCAAAAGTTGAGTTAATCGGGTGCCCAAGTAAACAAACCAGCAACAACCACACTACTCGGCTGTTCACGGAGCATACAATATGTACGATAATGACCAAGAATTATTCGCTTTAAAGCATTTGAATCCAGAATGTAGTGAGGTGTATAGTAGACACGCTCCCTCATTTGTAACGTCTCAATTCCTATCGCGGCCTTCCAGTGAACAGTGAGCAGATTTCGCCCCTCAACTCTGACTGTGAAGTTCCCACAATCACTTGCTCGAGAATCATTCTCGCCGGTGAATAAGACTTTGTTGTATCCGTATAAATAAGGGAGAATAATGAGAATAATGTACACGCTGCAATCGTCTGCCAGCCCGTTGACCAATTTCGGATAACGACGGCCTGTCATGATATACTACGGACTCAGATTATTCCATGTAGAACACATTTATTCACAACACAGATCGAGTCTGTGCTCATTCATTGAGAATAAAAACAACTCTCTCTGTTCGAGGCTAACGAACGTTTTCAATCGTATGTTGATGGCTCGTCAGAATAATGTCAAACTGATCGCTATCGGAAACACAGTCCATTATGAATTGGTTCTGCTTCCTTCGTTCAGTACGCATACACTATTTTATGGTGGTGCCGTTTTAACCGGATGAACAGTCATTCTGTTTCTTCGTCTAGGTGAAATGTAGTTTACCATCCAGATCACCACAACCTTAGTAACATATTACATGGATGACATTTACCGTAAAAATTGTAGCTGATTGAGGGATAGGCTGCCCATCATTATTTCGCATTCTGTTGAATAATTCGGAATGCGCTTTGCAGCCTCAAAATACAAAGTGCTTCTGCAAGATTGCTGTGAGTACGCAGATAAGGGATCCATGGAGGTCGCCCACTGGTTTACGCACCTGTGAAGCTGTATCAGCTGTGCAGCCGGGATGCACAGAATGAGCAAGAGACGTGTGTCTCCAAGACTGGGAAGATGTTCACTAACCGCAGGCATCTTTGATGACAACCAGGTGTCTCTCTGAAGCTGAAGGGTCGCTTATATCAGACAACAGTGCACTAATTTACGGCAATAAAGCATGGCTGCTCCGTGTAGAGGAAATGAACCGTCTTCGAGTATTTCACCACCGATCTCTGCGTTCGATCGACCACGTACAGTGACACCAACCAGTAGGCAACGAAGAGGTTAGGAAGTAGGAATTTGATAGTGATTGCCAAACCGGTTCTTTTGCTCACTGCTTACATTTTCATTGACTTCGATGGTTAGGTCTTAAATTCAGAATGCCAGCTGGTAGCTCGCCACACCGTGCACTCAGTGCCCACGCTGTAGCCGACTGGCGCGAGCTTCGAAGTGGACAGATGATGACCTGGCGTACACAAATGAAATCGCTCACAATGAGGTTGGTCACTGTAGATCACTTCGGTCCCCCGGGATGGGACCGTCGCGACTCAGAGAAGGTGGCTTGACGCGTCAGTTGAGGTGGCGACTATCGGAAATCAGTGGCATGAATCTTATTGTTGTTTGGCTGAGTTGTCTGTGACGTGAGTGCATTCATTGGTGCGGGGCAGTGAAAGCCACAAGGAAGCTGTCTTGTTGATGACACCTTACTTTCATTTACAGCTCGATTGTTTGGTTGCAAAGTTGCATGTGCATCGATGTGGTGTGCTTGAATAAAGACGTAGCCACTTTTAGTGGTTAGTGCCGTTCCCCTTCACTTCTCTTCTCTCCTCCTATATAGGGTCTGCTTTTCTTCTTCATGGCTGCGTGACAGTTAAGCATCAGTGGTGTAATGCTGTCTATGAGGACGTGGATGTCTATCATCATTTGTGTTTTAATTGTCATAGTTGAACACTTGATGATCATCTATTGTTCGCATTAGAATGCTATGAATCCCCAAGTGTTAACATCCGGTTTCTCAAGCTTCTGATTTGCTACATTACGCTTGTCTGTCTTCCACCGGACGTGAGACGGCTGCTTTAGAATCTGTTCTTCATCCATCCCAAGGACGTTTCCCAGTAAAGAAACTTAACCGAGATTCTAACGTGGCTTCAGTTTATCCCGTTTCTGCCAGTCATACCGCTTAAGTGTGTGGAACCACGTCGGAGCACCGAACATAGAAGATGTCTGTGCGCTGTCATATATTGAGGCGACTCGCATATCGTACACTTCGGCTCGATTATCATTTTGCTTATGTAGCTGAAGAGAACGAAAGAAATGCTGCTCGAATATAACATAACAACTTCATAAGAGAGAACATTTTCGAGAGCACTGAAAGGAACGGACGTGACATTGGCGTAATTAGGAGGGCGTGAATGGTTTCGGCGCTCCATCCTGAATAAGATTATGTGGACCAGAACTACCATGCAATGCAGGACACTTTCCAGTAGGCAGACAGGTTATTTACACTAAGAAAACTGTGTAGTATACTCTATCGCAAACATCCCCCGCGTAGCACACTCCCGTCCTTGATGCCTCGTCACATTCTCATTGTGGTGCGTTAAATTAGACTCAGAAGATACGAACCGTTAAGCAGAGTACAGATGGACCCTCAAGTTTCGTGGACTTGTAGGTGCTACTGTTGACAAGCACGGATAAATATTTCCAATTTGAACGCATACTTCTTCTGGGGGAAATACAGGCTTATTGTTCCTTCCATGCGACCGTCCGGCGAAGAGAATTCTGTGGATGCACTCGTTGTTGCCATATTGCTGTAGAAGTACTATTCGACGTTCTTCATGACGCGATCGAAAGTTGCCTGCACACTGCCTATGTGGACGATCGACCATCAATTCTTGTTGCACACTCCCCTGTATCAGGTACTCTGATAGCTTTCTTCGAAGAGCAATCCGTGTAGTTGGATGGGTTCAGATAAATTCCAGCCTGAAATTCTAAAAGACATGACTTTGTTCTTACGGGACCGCTTTGTGAGCCGTTCGCGCAGACAATTCGGACTGGTGTATTCTACAATTCACGGAAAGAATTCACGATCACACTTATGCCCAAAGTAGGCCGTTGACCTTCTTCTAGTGGATTGTGGTCAGTGAGTTCTAATGATATCTCAGGCAGAAATATATGGCGATTGTTTAAACGGTACATCCCCATGAACCGCCTCGGGTGCAGTCCTTTTCCATCTACTTAGGCCACCCAGGTTCGCCATCAATCGTCACATGAACATGTTTCTCTCGATGGACGGTTCGAGAGGCGTTTCATCTCCGCTCCTTATTTCTCCGAAGATTTGTCAGTTATCGGTGCTGAATTTTGTCAACGCTCATATCACCTCCATCGTTCCAAACTTCTGGCTAGCAATACTAGTGCACTGTAGACCGACATTTAGGAAATAACGATCTGATCTGTTGAATGGTGTCTGCTCTGATGACGGTAAATGTGCATACGTGCTACCAGATACCTGTTTTCGGGAGTCCTTTGCGATTCTCTGTACTTCCAGCGCAACAAACTTCTCCACTCTTGATTGATGGTCGAACGTAACTTCCTGCACATCCTGGAATGGTGGTTGGACACAAATTCGTTTCCAGCAGAGATATCAATTGTGAAGGTCGTTAGTCGGTGCTACGAAGTCCATTCAGAGCTGTATTATGAACGACATTACCTCGTTTCTCAGGTATTGCCTTCGAGGTCAGCAAACGGACTGCGTGGATTTGATCGGTAGGGATGCAGCACACGCTGCTTGTGCAGTGGTTCTACACGCGCACCGTTTGGTTGCGGTCATTTCTGAAACGAGCGTTGACAGTCGCATTCATGCTGTATAACTGAGTGGTGGTGTAACGAAGAAAAGTTGGACTCAATTAATAAAGAATGCATTGTCTGAACGAAGCTCATTCTGTCAACAATGTACCATCAACTTCCGTGTTGGCCAGAGTCGCGTAGTCTCTCTCGAAACACGTACGAAATGTGATGTTTTATTTCCTTCCTTAAAAAGGAAGTAATATCCGGGACTGTCCAATCTGTGCTTTCATACTCGTTGGAATGTTGAGGCTGGTTTGATGTGTTTGTCTTTCTAAGTTCGATGTGCTGCAGAGTGCTGAATTCCATGAAGATCGTTTGGTTTGTTCGTAGAAAGCCGATCCCAAAGTTGCACTTCGTTCCATTTGCCGTATACAGTCAACAATAATGGTGAATTCTCCTCCATACGTGCACATCAAATGTCGGAACTTTCCAATATTTTACCCATCATTGCTTTGCCGTTAAAACTCTCACCCTCGATATATTTTTCGACACACTGTCAACTTCATGTGCACCCGACGAGTTTGATGGGCTAAGTTCCCGCCGATGGTCGGCGAGTTGCCAATTTGTGTTTCACTGCTCCACGTTGAACGCCTTTTACGGTGGATACATTGGTTGATACATTCAAGGTTCGGGAGCATTTATGTCACAATCTTATTCGCAATACTGCATGAAGTCTAATTCCTTCGGTCGGTGTTCTTAGGTATGTTAGATCGCAAAGATGGTCTCTCTCACCCTACTATCTGAACAGGCGATATTGGAATAACCAGTTACCCGTTACATAGAGATCTATTCCAAACCACCATGAGCGATTCAACGATAGAGAATACAAACCTCCCAAAACGATTTGATTTGTTTCTAAATATGTGGGACTATGACGTACCACAAATGTTTTTATGAGGTTCGTGATGGAAAAAGCTGGGACTATTTCGGGACGCACAACTTTATTCACCCAAACCTATTCTTGTCTCACGAAATGGAATCAGTGCATTTATCAACCGAAATATGGTAAGTACGGATTCTACATTCCGACAATGGTAAATTTGCAGTCCAATTGTTGGCATATCTGTCGCCAATTACAATATATATTTGATGAGCACACCTTACTGGTAAACAGATAGGATGTAAACCGAAAGAGTGGACGCAACGAAACAGGTTGAGCAATAAGGAATAATGTTGACTGTTTGTGAGAATTGATGCTCGGAACGCAAGTGGGGCATCAAAATAAATTCAAAATACCGGCACAGCAAGTTCAACTAAATTTGGTATCTCTCGTTCGGAAAATCGAACTGGGCTGTTGAAAATGCGAACATCGAATGTGTTAAATCAACGGATGGCTTAGAAGATACGTTGTAGTAGTCTAGTGTCACTCAACGCCTAGGTTGGACATGCACATATGTATTTTAAAATGAAATGCGGGAAGAAAATAGTATGGACGTATTTTTGTATATGTATATAGATACTGATACCAAGCGTGGTTTTACTACTGCAATAATAGACTATTTCGAGGAACGCGAACGTTTGACCAGATGTACAAACACACATGAGAGTGTAGTGGATACGTGATAAATTGTGCGGTTAATTAGGGCGGTGAAATGTGGGGCGCATCGTGGTGATTCATGCTAAAAGTATGGTACACTACGATCGGGATTGGAATGGGGAGAGTAAATATGGATGTGATTTAATTGTTTGCACCAAATCTGGAGTTTCTGGAGAACAAATCAATGTGTGCCTATCCGACGGTGGCAAATGAGGACGGATGAAACAAACTGACCAGTCACGTTAACTTCAGCAATGATGGTATACTACTCTAACTTTATATAAGTAGAGTGATGTTGAGATGTAAAATCGGAATTCACACACTGTTGAATCTAAACTCCCTGAAGCCTCTTCGTCCAGAGCACCTCCAATCTAACAAATCTGCTGAGCGTGCTGGAACAATTATCCGTCAGGATGATCAACAAACATCTGGCTGGGATTAGTGTACATTTGTAGAGTTTTGCTTATTTTTCCTGTGACGATGCTTCACCATTTTACAACAGCGCTTCTGAATCACCTTTACATGTTCAAATTGATCACAGTGACATTGCAACATAATGTAAAATTTGTGCATGCCCATCTGTTCTTCTCTTTGTTTACGCAGCCGGTTGAAGATACTAGACTGATATTCCCCTCAACGTTTTAGCACCGTCACACTACGAACATCGTCGCAGGCAAGCTGGTTGTACACTGCTGTTGAAGCGGTTTTCATTCCACCAATCTCATCTCTTTCTCTAGCATCAGTGGGTGCTTCCAAACACAGTGATTGAAACTAGACCAAAGCATGTGCCTCAAGAATGCAATAGATGATGTAAAGTTTAGCAGTTCAAAATGTCTTCTCGTCTAATGAGTCCACAAATGGAAATGACTCAGTTTGAGGACGCTCTCCTAGTAAGATATACTATATTCTCCAAATCATCGGTGTTCCCTTCTACAAAATTGAACACTGATTTCACAGTGAGGACCTGCTGGAGAATTAACCACCGAGATAGATCATTCTATCTGAAAGTTTCCGAGCATCTGGACTGGCATCCAGGAATCACGTTAGCTTTGTTGGTCATCTAGAAGTGGTTGGGAAATTGGCTATAATATTCTGAAACTACTGTTTCTACACGTTGCTTGCTGAGGGCTGCAGGTGGTTCTATTTCAAATAACATATAATCACTTTGAGAAAATCGAACTATGTACCGAATTTCACATTCAGTGTAGTTAACTGGAAGTCGATGCGTTGTGGCCTAGCATGGCAATCCGTTGAGATCATGTTGAAGCTTCTCCATGAAGTGAGTTAAATTAAAACGTGTATACAAACAAGCAGACCGGGAGTGTCAGTACAACAATCGTGGTTTGAATAATCATTCGTCTGGAATCTCAAGATGGGCGTCTCGAATGCGAAACGCCATGAGTGTTGAACGAGCAAATCTACTTCCAACTTTCCAACCACACGAGTGCCGGTCCAGTCACTCACTGTTTCGGTCAAATAAAGCGGTTTCACTGCAATCGCCAGATTCGTAACGAGGGTAGAGTTTTGATGCAGACAACACCTATTGAATCTTGTTGCAGTCCAGTCAGTTTATCTTCTGTAGCTAGCGGAATACCAAGATGGGTGTGATGGACTTGTTACCAGTATCGCACTGCAAGCGTCGCAGAAGCGCAGAATTGCCTGTCAATCATTCAGAAACATTTACGCGATTCATCAGCTGCGATACCGCTTGTTGCACTTGTGCAATAGGTCGTTGTTAAGACAAACTCAGCAACCGGAGTTTGCACTGAATCCAAAGACACTACTCTGCTACACCATGTCATGCAATCTCGTGTATCCACCGATTTGCTGTTCAACAGGATGTACAAATGATTCTTATCTCAGTGGTTTCTTTGGTTGGGACAGTTTTGGTCAAATATTACTCTAGAGTTCAATCTGGAGAGGACTTTGACAACCGTTAATGATAGATTATTTCGGTGGGCCGCCATCTTGTTATTTGTCGTGTCCCCAATTTGCATGGTTTATTCTCGCGACGTTGAAGGCTACTTTGGTTGAAAAACGTGAAATGCATTTTTGCGAGTTCTTCAGATAACAAAAACTATGCAAGTGTTTGATCTTCCGAGTTCTTTGGTACTTGGTTGTGTGAAGGTTTTCAATTTCCTAACCGACACTGATAAGTAAATTACGAAGGGCTTCGGCTGAAGCCCTGACTTTTCTCAGTTGTGTCTCATCTAAAATCATAAATCTGCCACGCTACTTATCAGTAATACTGCTATATTTGTTGAAAGGAGGGATTCGGAAGTGCTGTCAAGGACGTCGACAGTCTGATAGTACAGCTGTTCGGGTCTCACTGAAATGCCTAGTCTATGATCGGCGGTCGGCGATCCAATTGTACCACCGACCATCTTGTCATGTATAATTACGCCCAAACACAAACAGTTCGTGCAGCGTTCACCGCCTTCACATCTGCACTGATAAATACAGTAGATGGTTTGAGTTCTGAGATGTCAGTCCTACATCTAGTGTGTACCGCCATTTTTCTGTCCGTGGAGCATGGAACTCGTTGTCAGTTTACGTGCAAGACAATCCTGACAGTAAAACCGATCTGTCTCACTGGATCCGTGATGCGATCAGGCCGAGACGTTCAATAAAAACGCAAAGCTACTATGCCTATGCAGAGGTACTCGGTTACATTGAGTGGGAGAGAGATGAGGGTTAGATAGTGTTCGGGTGTTGCCGGTCCATTGCACGAAGCGTTCAATAGAAGAATGCGCCTTTATTCAGCTGTTCTACATTTGAATGCAGTGGTGAGCATCACTGATGCTAAGAATCCAGACGTAGCGGTTCTGTTATACAGTTGGCCGCATGGTCTCACAATTATTGCTCGAGTAGACCTGGACGAGGGGACTGAATCTGAGTTCAACAAGCACGCAATTATGCCCTCGTGAAGCGGCTCGAAGTGGCCGCAGAATCAACTAGGAAAGAAGGTCCACGTTGTAAATAGATAATGTGAATCAGTCAAATCCGCAAGATTAGTAACACGTAACAAACTGAATCAAGAACAATTCCACACTTGACTCTCTCAGACAAACTGAAGGCTCATACTATCCAGAGAAGTGTCCTAGCCAGATTACGTTTAAGGCAAAGGCAAAACTTCGGAGGGTTATAATCGCACCAACACCTAATCTCCCTTCTTCACTTCTACACGAATTCCACAAGTGTCGGCGATCAGTGTTCCACTGACAACAAGCCGGAGAGTGTTTCAAACACCGCTGTCCTTCAAGATGACAGTTTGAAAATCGGAGACATCAGTGATCCCAGTTAGCCACAGATTGATCTCCGTGCGATTAGGCGCTGGTCGGATAATTGAGGTCGCCCTCTGAAAGACAGTGGATACGTACACATGTCGCACGTTATGCA
Organism: Paragonimus westermani; assembly: GCA_008508345.1. Classification (NCBI taxonomy): domain Eukaryota; kingdom Metazoa; phylum Platyhelminthes; class Trematoda; order Plagiorchiida; family Troglotrematidae; genus Paragonimus; species Paragonimus westermani. The sequence goes on along the minus strand of QNGE01000693.1, from coordinate 5,147 downwards.
CTCTGGTAGTGGATTCGTTATTCAGAGTGTGATTAGTGAATTGGGCATCGTGAAGTAGATTTGGATGAAGATCTGTGTCTGGATTTCGTCTAATTTACCTCTCAACCATCACCGCCGGATGAATGTAAGAAAGGTGTTCGTCCACCTTGGACTGAGCGAGCAAACTTTAAGAGCATGAACAAGAGGACGTTCCAAGCATCTTGAAGGGGTATGTACGAGAAGCATAGTTGAGTATACAGAACAAGCGATGCACCCGGCTTGAACAACAGTCTACTCGCTAGTGAGCCTGTTCAGCGTCAATGGAATGCATAGTTTGTGAACTCAAATTTGCGGTGACGTTTACATAATCAGAACAGATCGACGGCTATCTCACCGTGTTGCGGAACACGTCCGAAACTGGTTAAAACAGCGCATGACACAACAACTGGAAGCCGGTGAGTCGGTTACTCGAAACCCCGCATCATGGATTGTCGGACACCTCATGATAACAGGTCACCAGGTGGTCCCACTTAACTCTTTCAAACTTTTGTTACGTCAGCAGAACCCGAAGCTGTTGGCCTTTAGCGAAGCCATGCTGATTAGAGCTCACCAACCGGCGCTATGTGCACAAAAGTGGGTGAAGCAACCTATAGGGTTGCCGTGGTAGAGATGACATAATGCGTGGTGTGGTTGTATGCGTGTCCACACCCTGTTTATCTCTAACTGTCTGTCATATATGACTTGAATGTTTTACGTTTGCGAGTGATGGGATTAAACGAATGTCGACATATCGCAACATATGTCTTGGTTTTCCGCCGATAAACAGATTATGTGTACCTGCTGACCTGCGTAATAATCAAGTGGTCCTTCACATTGCATCGTACAGTTTTCGAAGAACCTAATGGTGGTTGAACCCTATTTAGTGTTGTAGTTATTGCCAGCTGTCTGACTCCGTCATTTTTACAGTCATTTCCTACATACAGGCACGAAAGCATATCGGCTACGTAGTTCTGTTGACCCACGCTACAGTGAACTTCAAAATCATAATTCGGTAAGTGTTCGTAATAAGAACTGATAAATATTTGCCTTTATTTTCACAACAGAAATGCGTCCTAAAATGCATGGTCATTGTGTAAATCGTCTCGGTTTCTGAAGAAGTAGTGATGTTATTTTCACAATCCGAAACACATTCGAAGCTCTCTTTTCACCCCAAAGAACAGCCCATTTTTACTGACTTACAGTGTTTGGGATGCAAGTGTAACTCCCTACCCAATCCAGCTCTAAACCTGTTATAAACCAACATCAGATTTGTCTGGTGATTAGTCAAATCCGGATACATTCGGAGTAAAGACAACCATTGTATGGATCGAACAGTAAGCTTCTCCTTACATGAATCCCCTGACAAAACCTCAGTTTAACAAGTTTATCTCCGTTAAGCATAGAAAATGTTATGCAACTTTTAAAATGCCCTAGGTGATACGAAAGGAGACCTGGGAAATGTTTATCATGTTCCAAAGTTTATGGCTTGAGACGAGATCTATACGGTGGAAACGCGAAGTCGACGCGAGAAGCAGCGGATTATAGGACGAAACGTAACACCCATGATAACAAGGCAGTCGTTTCTCTAACACATTGAACAACGAAAAAATATGATAGTCAAGCCTAAAACAAACTGATGCTTCCGAACGTTAGAAAAATCTGGGTCATATAATTGGTGAAGCACCAAATATGGACTGTCATGGCGATTTCCAGAGAACCTTTCAAGAATACAGATAACACCGATATGTGTGACGTGGACTTTTAAATTAACGAACGCGAGTTGATGGACTCTGCTTCTCTGGGGGCATTGCTGGGGCATATTAGGAAAAACTTTTGCTAATACCGAGCGGCTTGTATAAAGAATGCCGTCAAGGCAATTGAAATGAAGATCAATAGCATGTGAAAAGAGACGTTTTGAATAAAAAAATTCCGAAATAACTTTGTCCTACGTAGCTTTGCAACTGGTTCGTACGCAAGAGGTGGAGAAAACTTCCATATAACGATATTACTGTTGGTTATATGTAGGCCGCTACAGATCAGGCTCATTTCAAATCTAGCAGTACCGCATGCGTCCACTGTGTACGACAAAACGGCTCGTTCGGACTTTCTCGAATCAGTATATTGGGGGATACTAGAAGGGACCTATCGCGTGTGCAGTCGTTGTGATAGAAGGAGTGCAGCGAGGTTGTTTGCCAATCACAATGGACACAATCTCTTGAGAAGCTTTCCACTATTAACACAAGACAAGTTCGAATATAGCGGTAGGAAAAAATGTACCAGAAAACCATTTATTTTCATTCTATCCAGATATGATGAAACTCTCAAATAAACTTCTACTTACTGTTCCGGTAATCTTTTGAAATTACTTGTGGTGAAGTAGACCGCAACAGTACGTTTGAAATAACTGTTGTGAAACACCGTGGTAATTATACAGTCTAGGATACGCGTAGTGTTTCTCGGATAAGTTTCAAAATCACAAGTTCACGAAGTGCAAGAAAAGGCGACACAATCAGATGAGCAAACCGTGATGGATGTTGCTGGGTATAATTTCATCTGAAACGACAGTATTTGATTATATATTTGAAATGCCTTACAAATATCAGAAAGAGGTAGTTTTGGCTAAAAGAAAGCAACAGAAGACTGATTCTTCGACACTGAATAAACAGCTTCCGCATCTGACTCGCTCGACCAATTGCACCAGACCGTGCACTGTTTGCCACATGTATAAGACATATAGAAATGACCCATATTGCTTATGAACGCATCCCGAACTTGAGCGGTCACACAGCTCTGAGTCACTCTATTGACTACACATATTGTGAAGTTAGAATGGAAACAGCGGAACTAGTCGTGTGGAAAATCTATGTGCGGTTTATTGCGAAATGACTGAATTGCATCCACAAAACATGTTTACAAAATGAAGCACTGTGCACACTCTTCGCTGCCCAATTTGGGTCTACAGCATTCAACTCGGTTACTTTAGGATCATCGATATGAGATTGCAAGTCATGTTTTCATCAGCCCATGTGACTTGATAAGGTGACATTATATTGGATACTGAGATGACAACGATCCGATTGTCTGGTCGAACGTTCAAAGAAGGAAACTGGCTTGGTTTGGTATTGCAGCCACAAACTTGCAATGTAACATCCAGATCGGTAGACGTAGGACCATTCACTAAAACTGAGGTCTGCATTTGCAGTTCGGCTTTCAAACAAATTAGACCTGATAGCCCAGATGATCTTACGCCGACACTTTTCAAGGAAGATAGGAAGACGTCGACGGAGACGTTGACTGAGTCGTTTCAACTTGTTTGGACGGCAGAGATCATCCCTACGTACTATCGTGACTGGATAATAGTTGCCAATTCCAGGAAATGAGGTCAGAGTTCTTGCTGAAACCATGCGGAAATCGGCTTGACGCCAGTAATAACTGGTGGTCTGAATTCAATTATATCGTCGATTCGGCACATCGTAGGAGGCAAACGTTAGGGAAGAACGAAGAGTGTTTCGTCTTGCACGTGAATGTGCTTATCACACTCCTACCATTCGCCAAATTCTGCAGCAGCGTCTTGTATACCGCTGACCGAAAATTGCGATGATTGTCTACTAAAATAATGCGTTTCATCCAGTAAATCGATCCACTCTCCTAGATTCGCTCGAACCCAAACGTGTACCTAGTAAACGTGTGAACAGACTGCTGGTGCTTCATTCCCATACTTCAGCTCAGGTTAGGGTTCACGTTGAACTGCGTGACAATTCATCAATAGAAGAGGCGTCCATTTTCACAATTTTCTTTAACATTGTCATAGACGAAATAATGGAAGACCGTTTGCGGCCTCCATGAGATGTCGGCGTGGATCCCCTACCTGGCAGACGGTTGAATGATCTTTACCATGCCGACGACGCTGTGTGGTCGTTTGACGAATTCCCATAGGCACACACAATGCTTCATGCTACTTTGCGCTCTGTTAAACATTTCGAAATCTGCTTTGCAACTACCAGTTGCAAGGTTCATCCGCAAATATGCGGTTATTATGTAGATGTTTTGCTGAATAATGAAGTTATGGAGGTGTTTTTCCGGTCCATGTAATTAGGAAGCTCCTTCAGTAGCGGTGGTGTTAGAGGGAATGAAGTGGAAACACGCATCTCTGATGCTTAGGTGGTATTCGCTAACCAAGGACATCTTTGATGAGAGACAGGCATCTATCTGAGTTTTAAGTGTCATGCATATAAGGCGACAATGAAGACTGCGTTACCTTGCGACTGCGAAACTTGTCCGCTCAAAATAGACAAAACCTTAATTGGTCAGCTGACCATCAATGTTTTTGCTGGATTGCTCACATCGGGTGTCACCGAAAATTAAGCGTCGAAGAGTTTACGGAGCTGGTATCTGACGATGCTTGTCAAGTAATTTCTTTTATCCAATACTTACATTTATACAGATTTCGATAGCCAGAGTATGCATGAGGGATGTCATCTGGTCGCCTGCCACAACGTGCAATCGTAGTTAATTCTGCAGCCAACTGGCTTAAAGTGCGAGATGGACAGATGGTGACCTGACCTAGTGAAATAAAGTCACTTACCAAGAGAGTGACCACCATTAGTCGAGTCCCCGGCGGGGAACCTTGCGACTCACATAGCCGAAGTTTGGTGACTTTCGGTGAGATCGCGGCTATTCAGGCTCAGCGGCGTAAACGTCGTTGGTGTTTGACCGAGCTGTCTGCGAAGTCAGTGTATTTAATGACGTGGAGCACTGAAAGCCGTAATAACGTTGTGTTGCTGATGATGCCTTACTGACATTTATAGCTCATTTGTTTGTTTGCAAAGCGCAAACACCTCGATGCTAAGAGTCTCAGTGGAAAAGGAGCTATTTATTCAATGGATAGATCCCACCAAATCCCTATCATTTGTTTCCTTCTCCCTGTACAGTTTACGCTTCCCTATTCATGGTTATGTAGCAGCTGATTATCGATGAGAGCCACTGATATATTAATTTTTAAGATGATGATGGTGATGACGAGTTTTATGTCAGCAGACTAATCAGAATATACGAGCGTGGTTTTAAAATTTCAGTGAAAAACAACTTAAATATATGGCAACTCACGACCAGGTTTACAAGAGCATACA
>QNGE01000692.1:227998-240887 GCA_008508345.1 Paragonimus westermani | reverse complement strand
AAATTAAACCGTTCTTTGGGGAAAATAGACTTTCCCCAACACGAAGTTCTACGCACTTTCTGCTTGGCACGCTTCCGAGTGCTGTCGAGTAGTGTGCTTGAGGCCACCCAACGCTCCTTACTCTTCTCTTGGTTGTTTCCGTTGGTTTCAGACTAGGCTAGAGCTAACTGATCATATTTCCAAACACTGTGGGAAGTATACGGTTTTTTTTCAAACCCTACTGCGTTCTTTTAGTTCGATGCCTGTTGGGACTTCGTTTCGATTGTTCTTCAGGAAAGACGGTCTAACTTGTTATTGGATTAGGGTCAAGTGCATATCTGCTTGCCTAGTACAAATTGTTGAGCGCGAGTTTTTTTTTGCTACGATTCTCACTCGATCGCCATCACAAATTGATGAGCGTTTCACTTCTGATTCGCAACAAACTAGTGGGCTTCACTAATGAGTTATCTTCCGTTTTTTTCTTTCGCCGTTACAAACTGGTTAGCCTGCTCTCAACCAACGCCTTGTTTGGCTCATTCTCACCTGCACTCCTAACGTAGATTGGTAGGCTCGTTCTCCTTTTTAGGTCACTCCAGCCTGTACTATGCGTTCAGATATGTCGTAACCGTAATATATTACGCTTTGTTTTCAAGATATACCATGAATATAGCCAACACGGACACGAAAGGTTTATTCAAGTCTGCGCAGTTTACCCACTAATCTAATTGCCCATGGAATGAAACTTATACGTTATTAGTGCAATGGTGGGAAGTTCACACGATTGTAGCGCAGGCGTATCAATTTTTGTTGTGTTCTCGCGTGTGCGTTCCATTTTGCTGTATGGTTCGGAAACGTGGTCTGTTCACAGGGAAGACATCAACAGGCTTGCTGTGTTTGACCATCGTTGTCTCCGTCAGTTGGCCCACATTAAGTGGACTGACCGTGTGAGCAATGTGGCAGTTCGCCGGCGCGTATTCCGGAACGCTCGGGATGCGCGATCAATTGGCCGACTAATTACGTTGCACAGCTTGCGATGGCTGGGTCACGTGCTCCGCATGCCAGCTGAGCGTTTACCATACCGGGCATTATATACTGAGGCCACCAACAGTTGGGTAAAACCGCGTGGTGGTCAAGCAACAACATGGTCACGAAATGTGAACACCTTGATTGCTCCATTGAGCGAAGTGGGCAGGTATCGCCTNTGGTTTTGGTATTGATATGTTCGCCGAGCTTGGCATTTAGGTTGCAAACGTTTCATCACCAAGCGAGGTGACATCATCATCATTTTGCCAGCTGATAAGGGACGGATGACAGTTATCATGGACAAGGTAGACTACGTGAAGAAAGCAAAACCTGCTCAACGGCGCAACCACCTACCGCCTACTCAGTGCTGGTCTCACCAAAAAACTGGCCAACAAAATCAACAGCACACTAAAAAAGCTAGAGGCTACGCATGAGATAAGCAAACAGGAGCGCTGGAAAATGTAGCCGAAAGATGCTACCACTGCTCAATTCTACGGACTACAAAAAATACACAAAGATGGCATCCCACTGCGGCCAATTGTATCTCTAACGGGCACACCGATCTACAATTTGGCCAAAGACCTATTCAAACGGCTACGATATCTCATCGACGGATCGGAACATTCCATCAGCAATGCTGTACAATTATTGAACAAACTAAAACACGTGAGGATAAAAAAAGACGAAACAATGATTTCGTTTGATGTCACAGCAGTCTTCACGTCCATTGACCTCACTCTAGCCAAAGAGACTGCGAAAGTTGTTAGAAGAAAATCCCCGACCAAATGAATCATTGAAACCGGAGAGCATATGCAACCTCGTGGAGCTATGTTTGTCGACGTACTTCAAATTCAATGGCCAAATCTACGAACAACTTAAAGGAACTCCAATGGGTTCGCCCATATCCGGATTTATCGCAGAGGCGGACATGTAGAGATTAGAGAATATCGCGCTACCAACGATCAAACCGAAACTCTGGGTACGATATGTTGACGACACACTCGTAATCCTTAAACGCTCAATGATTGAAGACACATACAGACTGCTAAACAACATTTTCAGCGATGTTAAATTTACGATGGAGATTGAAACCGACAACCAACTACCGTTCCTAGATGTACTGAACAACCGCAAACCTGATGGAACATTGGAGACCCCAGTTTGTCGGAAAGAAACACACACGGACCAACTCCTTAGTTTTCGCAGCAACCACCCAGTCTGCCATAAAAGGAGATGCTTACGAACTCTGTTCAAACGGGCTGAAACACACTGAAGCACCGCACAGCTCCGGAGAAAGGAAGAAACTACCTATACCGAGTATGTCTTCGCAACGGATACCCACAAAATTTCATCAGACGGAATCTATTACGAAAAAACAGAAAATCCAAAACTGCTGAGCCACCAACAAAACGAGTTGCACTACCATACATCAAAACCGTATCAGAAATGACCGCAAGACTACTGAGAACACACGGTATCACGCTAGTGCACAAGCCAACAGCAACATTACGAAGGGTACTATCAAAACCAAAAGAACAATCCGAACCCGTCGACAGAAGAAACGTCATTTACAAAATCCAATGCAATGACTGTAGACAACACTACGTCTTCCAAACCGGACGGAAATTATCAGCACGAATTGGCCATCAAGAGGCACGATCAATTTTCCCTGATCTCCTCCCACGAGGACGAAACTGGACACGCCTTCAACTTGAACACCGCAGAAATCCTTACTCAGGCAAATACCAAACATGCAAGAGAATTTCTCGAAGCTTGGTACTCATCAGCCGGTCCAATAAACAGACACACCGAGCTAGACAAAATCTATGAACCAATGCGAATCAAGGATTTGAGGGGACGTAAATGTCATCAAGCCCAAATACCGGTAAGCCCAAACGACAGAGCACAGTCAATCAGACTCCAGGCGAAAGACTCCACGAAACAACGAGTCGGACATCAGGTCAAAGCTCAATTGCGACAAAATCAACCAATTGTGGGTCAGGCCAAACCCGACAGAAAGCGACCAACCAGAATTCAGATCAGTCGGTCAACCCACTCTGCTATATAAGAGCAGGCGTCGATCCAACTTCACCAAACGCCACATTCGAGACTATACGCTGAAACACTCGCGCACTGGTGATGTCACATCGCTTGGTGATGAAACGTTTGCAATCTAAATGCCAAGCTCGGCAAACATATCAATACCAAAACCATCAACCCGAGCTACGAACAACACCACCACTGTTCCCAACCATCAGAAATGGCGGTGTGTCGCAGTCAATGGCGTACCTGTATCCACACCATTTCTAGTTCTTCCGCTTAGTCTTCTCTTAGTATTTGTCGACCTTCTTAGTAACGTTTCCTTCTAGGATATTCCACCTCACTGTTGGGGTGGGCGGCGGCCCGAGCCACAATATCTTTTGGTCAGGCTCATGGCTGCTATGACGATGATGATGATGTGTCCTCGCACTGATGTCGAATTGCGGTTGCATAACGGAAGACGCAATATTCTTAATTTTACGATTCTGGTTACGTACACTTTCAACAAACAAATGCCTCTTCTACGCTACATGTGTGTACTCATATACGCTCAAGGCAATTCACGGGCCATTTTAACAAACTGCGACAAAATGAGTTTCTCAGAAGTAAGGTAGGTTGTGAACTCTTGAGCTCATTTATCTCTTAATAGCCTTACTTGTGTGGTCCCCGTGCCCTTTTAAGAGCACGTTCCTGTTACATTTCCTAGTCTTTTAAACCGCCTACCAATAATACAAACATTATGACAATTGGGTGTGTATTTTGCTATGACTTTTACCACATCTTTTTCTGCTTTGCTTTCGATAAAGTGTGATAGCATAAAAACCGTTTTGATTATGCGGCCTGCTCGGTTAAGAATAATCCTGTTAAATGGTTTGTTCGGATTCTTTCGTAACTTCCACCACTCCCCTGTGATGTTCCATCTGATACATGTTCCTTTGTGCTGATAAGCCAGTTCACTCATTTTCGCTTTGGATCCACTATACATTTCTGCACACTAGTTCTAATTGTTTTAGCCGGTCTAACATAAGTTAGATTTGTTTCATTCTCGGTAGGGTCGATATGGGTTATTTGTCTGCAAAGCCCCACGCCTGCCTCCTCAATGTCAGGTAGTCAGCTGACACAAGGAAAGTGGCGTTCTCCTGTTCAAGAGGGCTTTCTCGGTCGATCCACCAGGTCGTCTGCACTATTTCTGCACAAGCTTTTCATCGACTTGAGCTTTAGTTCTCCTCGGTCGTTGTCGTGCCCAACAGTTTTGGAGACAACGAAGCCTGCTTACCAGGTTTCGCTGACGTGACAGACGCCCATGTTTGTCGCAGCTGCACACATCCCTCGAAGAATGCTTCTTCATCTTTGACTTCTACATCTGTTATGATTTCTCTCACGTGTGTCCTTCTGTCACGACATACCCATGAGTCTCATTTAAAAAACCTTCGAATATCTAATAATATGACTACCCACCAAGTTATGTTACAGATTGTTTTGGTTTATCCCATTAAGTGGACTAATGCAAGCTGGCACTGTGCGGTTGTGTGGCAGCTTCTCATCCCTGTAGTTATTCGCTTTGACAATAAGTCGTAGTAGCCAACAGTTTCCCGGTTTTTTACCTATCGATCTCTTGTCGGATGGCTGTCGCCACTTCTCGCTTTCAGTAATCGATCCAGTTGTTAAGCTCCTGATTGGCGTCCACTTTAGTGGTACAATGCAGGCGCATACCACTCGTCTGCCTGATGTGCTGGTCACGATTACTGTATGTTGCTTTCAAGATACATTGCAGTGCTCGACGATGTTTTTCGGCCCTTTCCTGAATCGTACGTGCGCTTCCTCCGTTTTAGTTCGCAATCCTCGGAAGCAGAACGACGAGTTACGGACGTCATTTGGTCTATTTTAACTGCTCCGCCATCGTCTCCTACTGAACCCCCGCCTATTGTACTTTGCAACTCACGCAACCGAGAAGGACTAACACCACTAGATATGGCAAAAAGACATAGTCTTTCATTCGCTCTCATATGGCTGCTGACTGTCTCACAACTGTTCACCTCGAAATTCAATGAACGCACCGCTCGCACCCTCCTCATACTCGCTTATTCAGTAGTGTGGATGTTGGTACTATTCTTTCCGCTGACATTGTCCACTGTTATTTTTAGTTTGTCAGTTTATTTTGAGCGGGGCTGGATTTGTTTTGTTGCGGCCTGCGCATTTTTACGTTTTTCCCTAAAGCAGCGCCACCGGATGGATGACGGCACAAATAGACCCAACCCATTTTTCGCTGGAGTTTTGATCGCCGGATTTTTTGCCACACTTTTTTGTTATGTGTGGGATTTGTTCCCATGGGATCACTCTCTATCCGATAGGTATAGACAAGCTTGCGTTTTGTTTTTGTTGACAGTACCTCCCTTGGTGTTTGTGCTTTTCATTAACTTAGTATTTTCTGATCCAGGCGTGACGCTTCGGGTTGATCATCTAAATGTGTTTAATGATCCAGCCTTGCTTGATTACGTTGAAAGAGAATCGTCACTGGTATGGGCAGATCTGTCAAGTGACACTGAAATTGCAATCCCTCACACCTCTTCGTGGACTCAACCATCCAACTCCTACTGCCCACTTTGTAAGGTGGCTCTCATGTCCACTCTCCAGATCAAACATTGCAAGATGTGCAATCGATGCGTACGCTCTATGGATCATCATTGTTTATTTCTACTAAACTGCATTGCTCGACTCAACCATCGACGTTTCATTGTGTTCATCTTACTTTGCATAGTCTATGCTGGCTGTTTCACGTTAGTTTGTTTCTACACGGTGATTGTCCATTGTTCTAACGAATCTGAGCTTTTTTTAGACATTTGTTTGTGTATTTATTCAAAATATTCCAGATGTGCTGTGATTTTTTTCTTTAACTTATCATCTGTTCTGTGGAGCTTGAACCTGCTAAAGGAGCAATTGATTGCTGTATCTTTGAACACGTCAACTTGGCATCACGCGCGGCATTCGTTCTGGTCTACGGCTACGAACGTTCGACATTGGAAAGCTCTGCTTCGATTTCTTACTCAAAGTCATTCGCGCTGAACATTTCCCTATGTGGTTTGAGTTGTTTTGTATTGTGTTTTTCAATGTTGACAAACCGCTTGCTATCAATGAGTAGAAGCAATCGATCATTCGTAACTGGTATACTCAATGTTGCCGGTGGAAATCGTTTCGCCATCATATCCCTTATGTTAACTGTTGTTGGGATTTAAGCTTGGAGTCCAAGTTATTTTCGTACGATGTTAAACAGGCAATATTTGTCTTCCCGATCGTGGCAAGATTCGTATCACAGAGTGGTGATTTCCAAACTGGTTCGGCTTGCCGTCCACTTAGCAATGTTGTCAACCTGTTGCTCCATGTGGATCACGTGAACACTAAAAACTGAACAATGGTAGCTAAATATAATCCACTTAGGTAGCAATATCTCGTCAGCCTGTAATATTGCTGATGAGATATCAGCGAGGATAGCAAAGGCACGAGTTGCCTTTTCCAAACTGCGTCATCTGTGGCGTCGAAAAGACGTTCGGTTGTCGCTGAAAGGAAGGGTCTATAATGCTTGTGTGCGTTCCATTTTGTTGTATGGTTCGGAAACGTGGCCTGTTCGCAAGCAAGATATCAACAGGCTTGCTGTGTTTGACCATCGTTGTCTCCGCCACTTGGCCCACATTAAGTGGGCTGATCGTGTGAGCAATGCGGCAGTTCGCCGGCGCGTATTCCGGAACGTTCGGGATGCGCGATCAATTGGTCAAGTAGTTACGTTGCACAGCTTGCGATGGTTGGGTCACGTTCTCCGTATGCCAGCTGAGCGTTTACCGTACCGGGCATTATATACTGAGGGCACTAGCGATTGGGTTAAACCGCGTGGTGGTCAAGCAACAACGTGGTCAGGAAATATGAAGACTTTGACTGCTCCATTGAGCAAAGTGGGCAGGCATCGCCTGCCTGGATGGGGTCCTCGTGATCACTCAAACCGTTGGTTAGAGACGCTATCCGAGATGGCGGTGTGTCGCAGTCAATGGCGTACCTGTATCCATACCATTTCTAGTTCTTCCATTTAGTCTTCTTCAATCTTTTTTGTCCTTCGTAGTACTCTTTCCTTTTAGGATATTCCACGTCACTGTTGAGGTGAGCGGCGGCCCGAGCCACAGTACCTTTTGGTCAGGCTCATGGCTGTTTTGATGATGATGATGATGATAATCCACCACACGCAAGTTGAAAGCTACTGTTTTGCTCACGAATCAGTGCGATGGCTGAGCATGGTGCGCGCCTATCAGGCTTTCAAGAACGGGCTACACGCAATGTATGAAAAGTCTTAGATGCCCATTTTCAGGAATTCGAATCCCGTTGTCACCCACTTTGAGTTACACCCATAAATTGTGAATTTACTGGTCATCCTGTACCACCCACTTGAGAATTACCACTGAGAAATCCTGACTGATCGCCTGAAAAGGCACTAACTTTCAAGATAATACCGGTTTATGTGGGTTCAACTAGATTGCTGTATCAGACTGCGGTCTTAATTGACATTATTAAACCAATCGCTTCCTCATCGCCAAAGCAAGATTTTCTGTTCGTCAGCGTATTGATGTGTGTGCAGGGCCCTCGGCTCAAATATGATGACAATAGGACGCGTGTATATCGAATTATGTCTGTTGATTGACCGGAACTAACGGGCAAGAAATATAACATCAGAATGGGCCTAACGAATACTGACAAGATGACTAGATTTGTCAGCTCATGTGGACGTACCCGTCCTTCCGGTAGAAGTCGATCGGTGGACGATAAACAAATCCCAATTGAGGTTGTTTGCTCAAAGTTCACCTCATATTTATAACCGGATCACTAAGCCTCAAGAGCTAAATGTTAAGCTAGACGCCGTTAGCGCTTGGCGACGATTCATTGTCGAACGCTCAAATTTCCACGTCTCAAGAGTGAACTGAAATAACTGAAATACCTGCGGAACTTAGCGAACAGATGGTTTAATTGCGCTAGTACCATATCTGACCAGCTTCTCAACTGTCGGTATGGTCGCGTAAAATTCTGTCAGAGCTTTTTTACTTGTGACTAATGGCCCGCGTCAGGTGTCACGATCCTCAAACGTCGGCACTTGTTTGCTCCTTGGAAACACTAATCTTTGTAAGGGACTTTGAGCGCTTTCTACTACAGGGGGTTAAACATCGTTATGCACTTGCCTTGCAATTTTTGACTAAAAGTAAACCCTGGGGCAAATATGTTGGTTCGTACACGGTGTACTAATGCGCCTGACAGAAATCGGGTGACTTCCCTTGTGATAAATAAAAGGGAAAACTTTGGCCCCCAGAATGCAACTATCTCCGTCGACTGCTCCCAAGAAAAAAACAAAGAACGGGTGCAGAAAGTAAGTTTTTTCCGTTCCAAAAACGTGCATCAGGGAGAAAATTAGGGTAATCACATGGTACATAGTGACCTACAGACATTCTCGAATCAGAAGATCGAGGGAAAGTTACCAAAAATAGTAGCTGAGGTCACTAAGCCGACAACGGGCGCTACGGAATAGGATCGAACAGGTAGAAAAGATAGCAGTCATCTCTCGACTGTTCGGTGCATTTCCGCTCATTCTGATTGGGTAAAACCGTTTTCTCGAGGGCGTGGACGGAAAAATGGATTTTCTAACAAGTCAAGCTTCGAGAAACGAACTTAGCGCCTGTAAATAGATGCGCCTCTGCTTAACTATGTATCTGCAATGTTTGAGAATGCCTCTTCCACGTGAAACTTGAAGACGGACTGACCAAACCCTTTACGTTGAGAGTTTACGGCTTGTGCATGGTTCACGTAAAGTTCCCTGAGTGTTCAGTACTGCAATGACCCATATCGTTTCAACGAGATTGAACCCAGCATACCCTGGTCGAAGTACCGATGCCGGGGTTCCTTATGTTGGGCATCCTGGGGGCAGGGAGTATCCATTACATGGAGCTGTACTCAGTGAAACCCGTAATTTAGTGATTAACGTCCTTACAGTTTTCAAATAGTCCAATATCTTGATACATCCAATTTAGTGAGATAAATAATACGTTTAGTTATCTGAAAATGCTTCATGAGTATGGGGAGATGCCTCGTTTGAAAACAGCAGTGCAGTCTGGTTAGTGTTGCCTCAACAGTAAGTGCAGATTATCGTCAAAAAGTGAGTGATAATTGTTGCAGACAAAATATAACCACTAGTTGCCGATAAAGAAACGCTTGCCTCTGTACTTCTTTGCCACTGTTAGTTGTAGTCGTCTTCCGCAAACCAGAGTTTTATTGCCTCCCCGTTCAACCAAAGTGTTCGGATATTTCTTCCAGTTTGCGATTGAATGTGACAACTTTGCTAAATTATCCGTTTCTGCTTCCACTGTCTTGAGTTTACGTTTTTTCAGTAACATATCTTTAACAAAAAGGTCATCGGGGTGTTGTTTCTATAGGCGCACGTATAGTACTGTCTACGCTTTCCAGGGTGTGGTTCAGTGTGAGCGACTGCACTCTGGCATCCTCCAAACGAAGCTACTCCAAATGGCCGTTGCGAAAAAGAATTAATGGCGGATTCTAATGTAAAGCAAACCAAGAACAAACATTACGAAAAGTACCATTGTGAATAAGAGCCATTCTACTGCATTATGAGTCCCAGCCTTTACTGAATTGTATTATGTGGGATTAGTCTGATGGCTTTCTGCTTCATATCTTGTAATAGCCACCATGGAATTATTACGGTACTGTCGCCACACCTTATTCGAGAAAGGATTATGACTATGCGTTACGTTCTGTGTGCACTAATCTGCATTCCGATCGTGGTTTGACTTTCGTTAATTGGTCCGTTCGTTCATCACCTTAACCCTGTCTGACGGGTTGAACAATCATGATGGCGTAGTCTGATTGATTGGGATACATTCGTTGTCACTGGCTTTTGAGGGCTGTGGTACGGCTTAATTAATTACCTTACTCGAATTTTGCACAGTATTGTAGACGATTCATCAATGACCAATATTTATGCTATAATCTCATGTAACTATGCGAGGTGTATGTACACTACTCATTAAGCGTAAAAACAAAGATGAGGAGACATCAAGCAAGGTATCCGCATTCACACAGTAATCTTACACGTGATATGCGTTCAGTAATAAACAAGTGAGCATCATCTGATAAATGACTCAATGACATTTACTCTCATTTTACAAATCGCCCCTACTTCACTCAAGGCCGCTGGATCTAATCGGTTGCCATTTTCCAGGACGCCCTAAATTATACGCCGAACACTCACGCACTGATGATGTCACCTCGCTTGGTGATGAAACGTTTGCAACCTAAATGCCAAGCTCGGCGAACATATCAATACCAAAACCTAGATGAATCACGGGGTACTCAGTGCAGGGCCAGTCACGAGCGTAAGTAGGGATGAAAGCTTTAGTTTTTCGTCGGGTTATTAAACTGCTATTCTCTTTGTTTAGGTGAGGGAGTGCACGCCGCAGCGCCTGATAGGTCGGTATTCTTAACACAGCATAACCCATCTGAATCTATGAATTCTAGAGTGTAGAATGAATGTGCTTTTTCCATACTGACGGCCTAAATTCCACCATCCATTGTTGATGCGGTCTACTCCTTGATGCGTGCGGCCGAATACAACCTCATAGACCGGAGATATTGATGTCCGACATCCTGAACACAAACGTTTAAGAACATACTTTACATAGGTTAAAACGGAATTCAATGGGTTTACGTCAGTGTTATCTGTGGTACCCATTGTTGAACCTGAGAACATCAATCCCAGATGGCAGCTGGAGCTTAAAATTAATTGTTTCACTAACCTATCTTCGGCTCTCGCTTCTAAACATTTGTTGCCTAGATTCAGCTCGAAAGTCTTTACAGTGTTTTGTCTGATGACAGTGTCATGAGAAAAATTCGAACTCAGAGATGGTTTTGATCAATCAGTCCACTGTAGACCTGCTCGAAGAGTGTAGCGGCAGCCGGATAGATACATGATCAGTTATTATTCAGATGGTAGCTTAGGAAGCTCGAGGTCATCTGTTGTAACAGGTGCAAGTAAGTGGGTAGTCACATCGATGATGATATGACTAGTTAGATGACCATATGAAACCTTGCATTTTGTGAGCTTGTTTGTTCTTCTGACTGACACCGTGACAGAAGCTTTCCATTCCAGAAACTTTTTTAGCAGTGAGGTTTGGATGAAGTGAGCAAAACTAGGTCAAAAAAGCCGACGGATTCAGCAGCGTCTGTCTGAACTAGCGCGGTGTCAGTGGCTGTTTCTCGATTTACTCAACGAATCAGTGAGCTTTCAAAAGAAACCGAAAAGGAGTAGGAAGGGAGAGGATGGAGGTGATGACTCCAAATGATAGCTTGTGTGGGACAAGCTCCAATTTACGATGGAGTAGATTTCTTCTGGAGCTCACCACCCAAAAATAATTCTCACAAACAACGACACTTTCAGGTCTGTACAGACGGCGGAAAGTGAAGGAGGTGGGCGCTGTTGCAGTTCATTTCCAAAACAGAAGCGAACTGCATGTTGGGTGACGTCTAACGATGAAACTGTACTGCATTCATCGTTGTATAGTTGTGACAGTCGCTAGTGTGGCCCGCACTCGTGCTTGGACTCAAGCTTCGCTCTGACTGCTCGTTTCTTCATCGGTTAACGGCGTATTTATTCACGTGTCCATGAACCACGGTACCGCTCTAAATGCCAGAGCATAGTTTTGTCTCCCGAGTCACGCTTCCTCTCTACCACTATTATTGCCTGTATCGATTAATGGTGATTGCATCCAAACGGTAAAGGAACACTGACGTCGCGTTACATGAACCGGCCCGACAATCATTAACCAACAACCTCTGGTGTCATGCTACTGTACAAACAAACGAAAGTGACTGGGAGCAATTGAAAACTACACTTACAACGTACCTCAATTACCGCCCATTAAGAGTCAGAAGTTAAACTTGCTTCACCATTCACTGGACAACCTCAATTCGCAAGTCATTAGACGATGCTCCGGTTCTACTAGATAGATCATGGGTTTGGAAAGCGAACGTTTTCACAGAAAACGTCAGGTTTTGTGGACTGAAACAAAACGCTCTGAAATGATTGGAACAATTTTCATTTCATCTTACTCGGGCCATTTCACAGCATGTTTTCCGAGTATCTCAAGATTTAGCCTCGAGAGAGTCACCAATCCGACCAATTAAAGCCAGAGTAGAAAGTGATCGCATTCGCGATATAACACTTACCGAGGCTATGGTGAAGATGTTTCTGGACTGCGCTGTTAACTTTGTCAAGAATGAGATTAAGGTAGCTATGATTGAGCAAGTGGCTGCGTTTAGTGGGTGAACTGATGGTCTGGACGTCAGCAAGAAACAACATTTTGTTTCCACACCATCAACGGCCTCCCCAACATGTCGTTCTTCAGTGTTGCACATCCTGTTGTAGTGAGGACAGACGGTCATGCCTCCTCAGTGCCATCCGCCTCCTCGGTTCGCAGCACTGTCAACTAGATCAGTTGTGGTTCCACACCCATGATGAAGATTCGTCTTCACTAGTGAATAATTTTATGCTTGTTATGAAACAGCACCTATACCAGATCCATCAGCCAGCTGAGAATCAGTCGTTGTTGGCATATTAGAAATGGTGTCGAATGATTTAATCAAACAAAGTGATAGACCCGAATGAATACACGCCAAGGTTGCGGTGAGACTGGACCTTGACGTGGTGTGACGGCTTGCGCATCTCGATGACCTTTTGGGCTAAACTGGACAGAGTTACTCATACCAGGCAGGCCAACAGGTAGAGGTCTGACAAACCACAGTCTCCTGG